>JAWPHD010007658.1:0-125884 GCA_037043455.1 Cyrtodaria siliqua
TAAATGGCGATATTTCCCAAAGACGTTTAATTCATGGATGAAAGCCGGTGAAATGGAACAATTAATGTATGATAAAAACTAATTTGTCCTTATGTATAATGTCAACACTTTTGACTTTGTAAAGGTTAAATGTATACTGAATAAAAATATATAAGTCTAGCCTGTTCGCTACATTTTGCATTAATCTCCAAATAGCTAAGGGAAACTAACTCTCTAAAAATGTGTATAACCAATCAGTCCAACGACATTCAACCGATGAAGCGGTCGAAAGACATGTCCTCTATACTCTTTGAGATTTAAAGTTCATGTGTGGTGTATTTCTTGGTTAAGGATGTGCATATGCACAGTAAGTTGTTGGCTCGATCCCCTGGGGATCCCTAGGGTTTAATCAGGTATGACAGCCCCACCCACTCCCACTCCCACCACGCATTCTCCTCCCACCACCCCACCGACTCGAAACTCAATATTGTTGTTTTTTAAATATTTCTGTGTTGTTTTGGTCAATTCTTACACATGTAGCTATGTTGCCCCACCCCCACCCCATCCCGCCTCTCCCCACTTGAAACTCGATTTGTTTTATTATTTCGTTTTACATATTTCTGTTGTTTTGGTCAATTCTTACACATATAGCTATGTTACACCCCTTCCTCCCCACCCCACACTCGAATCTCGATAAAAAATATGTGTTGTTTTTTTTACATATTTCTGTGTTGTTTTGGTCAATTTTTACACATATATGTTTTTGTTTTTTACATATCTCTGTTTTGTTTTGTTTTGTTTCATCACACCACCCGAATGTTTTATGTTTTGTTTTTACGTATGTTTACATATATAGCTATGTTCCCCACAGCCCCCCCCCCCACCACCCCCCACCCCACCCCACCCCACACCACCCACACAACACCCACACTCGAAACTCGATTTTTTTATTATGATTTGTTGTTTATTTTGTTTTCATATTTCTGTGTTGCTTTGGTCTATTTTTACACATATAGCTATGTTACCCCCACACCCCCATCCCCTAACCATCCCCCACCCCATCATCACCACCACCCGAATGTTTTGTGTTTTTTGTTGTTGTTTTTACATATCTCTGTGTTGTTTTGTTTTATCAGTTGAACAATATGTTTCGACCCCACACCAAACCATCCCACCACCCCATAATCACCATCACCCGAATGTTGTTGATTTTTGTTTCTGTTTGCATATATCTGTTTTGTCTTATCGGTTTATCATTATGTTTCCCCCACGCCCCCCCCCCCCCACCCACATCCCAACCATCCCATCAACACCACCACCAGAATGTTTTTTTGTTGTTGTTTGTACGTGTGGCTGTGTTGTTGTGGTCAATTCTTACACATATAGCTATGTTGCCACCACCCCCTCCCCGCCTCCCCGCCCACCCCATTCGAAACTCGATTTTTTTTAATTTCTTTTTTTACATATTTCAGTTGTTATGGTCAATTCTTACACATATAGCTATGATGCCCCCACCCCCAACCCACGCGCCCCCACATTCGAAACTTGGATTTATTTTAAATATTTCTGTATTGTTTTGGTCAATTCTTACATATATAGCTATATTGCCCCCCACCCCCACACATACACAACCTCCACACTCGAATCTCGATATATATATCAATTATTTTTTTACATATATCTATGTTGTTTTGGTCTATTTTTACACATATAGCTATATTATCCCCCCCCCCACCCCAACACACACACACACTCATCACCGACCCCCCCCCCCCCCCACACCCCACGAATGTTTTGTTTGTTTTTGTTTGTTTTTGTTTGTTTTTCCATATATATATCTGTGTTATTTTGTTTTATCAGTTTATCATATTTTTGACCCCCCGCAACCCAACCCCACCACCCCCACCCCCACCTCCGCCTCCAACTATCCCATCATCACTACCACCCGAATGTTGTTTTTGATCTTTTTACGTATGTCTGTGTTGTTTTGTTTCATAAAATTTACACCTATATCAGTGATGAGCCCCGGCCCTGCCCCACACTGGTGTATGGGCTCCCCTCACATGGAGGACATGGGGAGGGGAATTGTTTTCATTTTATCTTCCAATATTTGGATATTAAAATTTTATTTTGAACGCAATCATTTACATATAAAACAATTTAGATTAAATTCAGATACACAGATGAAATATCAGTAAAAAAACTGAAATGAGACCACAATAAAAATTGCCAGATATCCCTCCCTCCCCGAGTTGCCTTTCGACCACACATTTCTTTAAAATGACAGCAATTTTGGATTAAAACTGATAAAAATAATAAAATTTCACACAATGTCTCAAATTTTACTATCATTTATATGAGATTCTAACAACAATTGTATATCAGCCCGAGTTTCTATACCCGCCCCGCCCCCCAACACCACCCCTACATTGTTTTAGCATTGTTTTTTTATTGTATATAATGGCTAGTTATTATTGTCTGAAAATTCGAATAGTCGAGCTGTTCTCCGACAGCTCTTGTCATTTATATAAAATGTATCTATCTATATCATTATTACACCTAAATTTAAAAATAGTATTTCAGTTATCATATTCGGTCCATTTAATTCTAGTTTACATCCTATATGTATCAACTAATAATTACTACTTTCGGTATTCTCCGTACCACGCACCTGCTATTTCCGGTATGTTTCGTAATGTACGGTATTTTCGAGCTATGCTGCGAGGAAGTGAACAAGATGTTACAAATGAATAAAAACATGTAGAGAGCATTTCTTATTCCACCGACAAAGGTATTGCCCTTGGTTAAAAAGGACCAATTGTTAATTCTAGTTCCCGGTCTCGGTACTGAATAATTAGCAAAAAATACCACAAGCGCTAACAATTAAGCATTAGTCTATCTACTCAGCATAGTAAATCCTAACTTTGAAACAAGAACTAGTACGTTAGGTGGTAAGAAGGGTACACTTAGGAATAAGATAAATGAGCATGCTATGTACATGCATATAAATATGGAATAGGGCAAATAATAATACAAAGTAGACACATAGAATTAAGCCCTATAGCCCTCAAACATTCCGTCATTAAGGATGGCGGCGCTACATATCGAGTAGTATAGTAGAACTATGGTATTATTCCGGTCAGTGATTTCCGCATGTCTGGTTGACAGGTTTTGCGAATACCCTCTGATGTCACGAAGAAGATATATTCTCCACAATTTAGCTGTTTTAAGACGTAACGTTGTAAGAAATTGTTAGACGTCTATCATAGCGAGGTGTCACTATATAAGTAGATATATTCTCCATAATTTAGATGTTTTAAAACTCAACGTTGTTAGACGTCGACCATAGCGAGGTGTACTTTAATCTATAAAACATGAACCCGTGACACCTGAACTTAAGAACAATTATTTTCAAAACGAAGTTCAAGTCATTAATATACACTCTTAATCGAAACAAGCATCTGTCATTTTGAAACTACAGCCACATTGCTCATCGCGTGAGTTGAACCATAGTATTTATATGACGTCATTCTGGTAAAACTAGACAGACTTCGGGCCTACTATAGTCCGACTAGAGTAACTATTGTTTATTATCGACGTTGCTCAGAATATACAACCAAAAAGGTCATTGATAAACAATAATAATGCTTAAAATAATTCTCATTATTTTCACATATAAATAGACAATTCCATGGCATATCCGTCGGGTATTTTTTTTTACAAAAGCTGAGGCACAACTTGTTGAACCGACAGTGTCTCAATATTCTGAATGAATAACAATACCCCCTCCTTCTTCATTTTGGGCTGACCATGTTATGCTTTCTACAGTAACCATTACAGAACAGAGGGAACATGATAATGCTTTTGACACATGACTTTTTGGGAGGCCAGCCTTATATTCTAACTTCTACTTGCACCTTGCGTATGTAAAGTTAGTGGGATTGTTTTTGGAAATTCCAGTGGTGGCAACCATACTAAGCATGCATATGGATCCTCTTAGTATATTGGTATATATCTGCAACTAACTGTGGCATATTTGTGGATTCTGTCCGAAATACACTTTAAAGTTGTTAACATAAATCGGGATGCCTGTAACCCCCACGCACTTTTTGGCAGATAGATAATTTGGGTAGTTTGGGTAGTTAGACAATTTGGATAGTATGTAAACAATCTGGGTAGCAGGTAGATAATTTGAGTAGGTATGTAGACAATTTGTGTAGTAGGTAGACAATTTGAGTAGGTATGTAGACACGTTTGCTAGGTAGGTATGGTATAATGGCCAGATGCATATTGACCGCCTAGATTTTGAGTTCGTGACCCATAAAAAGGCACATGTTCGCCTATACCATCAAATAATATGAAGTTTCAGGTGACATGAAACACCGGCTGTAGATTTGTATCACATGTCATTAAGGTATCACGAGCGTTTACTTTATGTATATACTAGCATACTTATGGAAGGTAGTATATACATGTAACTCTCCGATCATTATCAAACCAGAATAATGTTGATATTTTCTATCAAAGAATGATGTCATTATACCGTTTGAATCAATGTGATTCATTTTAACATTGGGGGATCAATTTACCCCACCCACTGTGGGGGTTTATAAGGTTTAGTTGATTACATTACATTATTGTTCATAACATCCGGAAATTAATCTCATATTCCATCAAATAATATAAGTTTCAGGGAACATAAAACAGCGGTTGTATGGTTGTATCACATGTTGTTAGGGTATTACCAGCGGTTATTTTAAGTATGTACTAGCACACTTACGAAAGATCTTATATGCATGTTAATACAAATATAACTCACATATCATTATCAAACCAGATTTTTAAAAATATTTTCCAATTAAGAATCGTTGCATTATACTGTTTAAGTATCAATTTGCTTCATTTGACAATGAACACTGCTTAAAATTCCATGTTATGCATGACATTGTGGGGTCAGTTTACCCCACCCACTGTTGGTTTTTGTTATGGTTTAGTCGACTTCTTTAATATTCTCAAAACCCGACAAATATTCGCCTATTTCAGCAAATAATGTAAAGTTGCAGGGAACATAAAACAGCGGTTATATAGTTGTATTACGTGTCGTTAGGGTATTACCAGTGGTTACTTTAAGTATGTACAAGCGCACTTATGGAATATCTAATATACATGTTAAATAGTAATATAACTCACATATCATTATCAAAGCAGATTTTTTATATTTTCCATTTAAGAATTGCTTCATTATAATGTTTAACTATCAATGTGCTTCATTTGATAACGAACACAGCTCAAAATTCAATATTATGCGTGAAATTGCGGGGTCAATTTACCCCACCCCTGTTGGCTTTTGTTAAGGTTTAGACGACTTCATTAATATTCGTTATATCCGGAAAATATTCGCCTATGCCACCACCTAACACAGACTACAGGCGACATAAAACAGCGGCTGTAAGGATTTATCTCATGCAGTTACTTTATATTAGCACATTAATGGAATATGTTATATACATGTTACATACTAATATAACTCAGATATTATTGTCACACCGCAGTAAGGCTGATATTTTCAATTCAAATGGTTGCATTGTATTTTTTACGTATCAATATGATCCGTTTGACAAAGAACACTGCTTAAAATTCACTGTTATGCATTATTATTATGGTTTTGTCGATTATATTAATTTTCGAAAATATATTCGCCTTCATCACCAACTAATACAAACGTTAAGTTGAAATAAAACAGCGGTTGTATGGTTGTATCGCACGCAGTTAGGCTATAACCAGCTGTTAGCTGCACACTGAACAAAAATAAAAAGTACCCACTGTTAATGCTGATATTCCCAGTTTTGGGTGAAAATAAAAGCTTAAACAGAGTTTTAATGGGGAAAAAATCTGATATGTGTAAGCACACTTAATTCAGAACAAAATATTCAAGTTAACAGTTTCAAAATGTGCCAAGCAATAATCCGTTATATATGATATCAAAACTCACTTTCTAAGGGAGGTAATTTGATAATTGTGTATAATCAAAAGCTGCTATCTACAAAAGCTGTGTTACGTTTTGGGGGGCTTCCTTTCGGTAAGGGACCAGCAGAAAAAATTATCTCGGACAAATTTATATATTTTCCATAGAGCTGATGTGTTTAGGCAAAATGAATTTTTAAGAAAAATGAAGTTAACATTATTCTTTAATAACAGTTTGAACTATTCTTTATTTGGACTATGATTGCGGTCTATATAATTATGCCATACATATCATAAATGATTTCCTTTTTATTTTCTCAGATAGTTCTGCTCAGTAGATGTACTTGTGTTATATCTTAAATCCATGTTAGATACTATTGTAACATACATATCGTTATCACACCGAACTGATGTTGATATTTTCTATTATTTAATGATTTCATTATATTGTTTACATATCACTATGCGTCGTTTGCCGATGAATTCTACTAGAAACTCACTATTATGCATACAATTGGCGACACTCTCAACGCCTCAGAGCAAGCTGTGGAAAATGCTAAGCATTCCGTGACTCTTTGCTACTAATGGAAAAAGATGACATAGATAAATGTCGGTATACTTTATTCTTAGTCACAGAAATGGAACGCTTGTACCCATGCAAGACAACACTGTATCTAACACAACCTATACATGGAAGCACTGTCTAAAGTCAGAGCCAGTGTTTGAATCTCCAAAACTGCATGATTGGTTGTGTTTTACGGCGCATCAACACGAAAAGGTTAATATGAAGCCAATAGGAATGAACATACCAGGCCCACTCTCCATTTACATCTAGATAAAATGGGCCAGAACCTTCTCATCTGTGGAACTTTAGAGTTGCTGCAAATTCTGTTGCAAACACTCCAATTTTCGCTGGAGCCACGATCATTGTTTTCTGTCACAAATCTAGTAGCACCTGAAACAATACAGGGGTCTAGAAAAAGACATATAACGAACATGGCAAAAATGACGAAATGAACATGAATTTGGGGCGGTGGGCGTGGGGAATCAGATTTTTTCCTGTGCCTGGATAAGCAGTGGTCCTATTCTTGCCCGGTAACCACACGGTGCCTACATGGTTGGAATGGCAATCGTATGTCAATATTAACTGAACAAGTATCAGCACTAAAACAATTGCAGCAGGAACTGCCGTTGTGGTTAAAAAAACAACTATGTTACAAAGAAGTTGTTTCAGATTTAGAAGACTGAACTAGTGATACATATCGGTTTAATGGCTGTCATGACCTCACATTTATCAAGAAGTAAACAGAGACATATCAACATATTCTAATTACCTAGAAGAATATGATAATCAGATGTAAAAGCTTCGATACGAATAAAGAAAACTGAACGAGAGCAAATTGACTGCAATTGGGTTTTACGGCGCATTACAACACTTACATATGTATCGGCGCCCAAAGACAAAACATTACATAAACAGAAGTAAAAAAGAGAATTTTGGAAGTCGCCAAACACAACAAATATAAAAAAATACAGCATTGGTTTAATTTTCGAGTGCTCGTGAACGGTAGTGAAAATGCTACCTTCCGTTCACGCCCTCTATTGTTAAAATGTCAATATTAAGATGGTATGCATATACCGGTGAACATGGAACCTTCAATGTGGTATTTGCATAGCATTCTATGATCAGCAGGGTATGGTTTAATTTTCAAAAAAGTATGGTTTGCATTAGACGAGTAAACAATGGTCAAAATAAACAAAATGGAATGTAGTTGGGAGCCGAGGTTATGAAGTCTGCGTATCACAAAAGAACATCCAGTAAAAACTCTGAATTAAAGACAACATATCTTACGGGTAATTAAACAATACTCAGAGCCTTGCAAGACTGCAATAAACCACATATTTAAATTAAATTAAGAATACGAAGTATTTGAAAATTAACCACTGATATCTGTATACAAATATTAGGCTCAGCGAACTGCAAAGATCGGAATTCACTTTGCATTTTATATATGCTGAGAAAAAATAAAAAGTGCCAATTTTTCTTTCAGTAATTTTCTGGACAAAAAGGAACTAAGTAATGATATATATGGAATAGGACCATAACCAATAGTCCAAACAAAATTTAATTGAAACAAGTAGTAAACAAGGAAGGTATCTCCCTTTGTCTTGAAAAACAATTTTGTTCGGCCTAAAAACATTATCTCTATGAAAAATGCCTAAATATTTTCTGCATGTATCTTACCAAAAACATCACCCAAATCTTAGCACAACTTTTGAAGATAGCCGTTTTTGATTATACACAAATTATATCAAATTACCTCCATATCATCCATAATAGATTACTACTTGCCAACTTTGAAACTCTTTAATGGAATGTGTTGTTCTATATTAAGTATGCTTACACGCATCAACCATTGTTTTATTTCAACTCTGTTTCAGCTTAAATTATACTCACTCAAACACTGGCCTTATTAATGGAAATACCAGCTTTAAAACTGAATACGTTTTGTTTTTGTTCGGTTCGGTATCCCAACCAAAAACTGCAGTTATTGCAAATGCTGAGTGTGTCGCAGCTTGTTGACCTTATTCTACAATATATATAATTTATGAGTTACCACCCTACAATGGTAACACAAAGACCCCACGGACATCCAACAAACGAGACACACTAAATAAGTAGGTTGGTGGGGTAAATTAACCCTCAAATTTGAACGGTTTTGACTCTTAAACCTCAAAAAGTACTAAATTTGAACGAAGTTTTATACCAGATGTTGCAAACATATTATGAAATAGAAATTTTAATTGGATATAAGTGAAAATATGCCTTTTTGTGGGGTCACAATTTTTTTTAGCTCTTCTGATCTAGATCAGCAGAGCTTATGGCGTGGTTCGACGTCCGTCGTCCGTCCCACCGTGCGTCTGTCTGTCTGTCCGACCGTAAACTTTTTTTTTAAATACAATTTTGTGGCGACTACTTCTCAAAACCAGAAGTAATCTTGATTTGAAACCTTTATCAAAATGACTGGCACGACATGTAGTTGGTCCTAACCAAAATTTATTCAATTCGATGTCAAACATGGCCGTCAGCGGTCATCTGTGTTTACAACTTCTCTGAAACTACTTTCGTTATTTGGGTTTTCATAAAACTGTATAGGATTATTGCTCTTGATATCTTGTTGGTCCTAAGTAAAATCCAGGTCGGCCGGAAATTCAATATGGCCGCTAAGCTTAAAAATAGATTTAAAAAATACGACTTTGTGGCGACTACTTCTCAAAAAACATAAGTGGAACCTTTACTAATATGACTTGCATGCCATGTAGTTGGTCCTTAACAAATTCATTTTGATTCGATGCCAAACATGGCCATCTTTGTTGACATAGATTTATGTATATAGGAAAAACTTGTGGCGACTACACTGAAAGTGCTGGTCCTATTTCTATAAAACTTCACAGGTTCACATAGCTGATCTAGTCATCAAAATATGTCATTGACCTCTTATGGGATGGCCAGGTGTCCGTCCTCCGTCGTCCGTTCGTCATCCTTCGTTAACTTTTGCCTCGTTAAGACGATAGAAACTTCATTTTCCATCCGATCTTTACCAAACTTTACCAGATTGTTAATATCAGTCAAAGCGCGGATAAGTTTGAAAACCAGACAGATTGAACCAGTAACAGCGGAGTTATGGCCCTTGATTTAGTTAAAAATGATGTATTTTGCATCGTTAAGACGATAAGGCCTTCATTTTTAATCAAACCTTTACCAAACTTTACCAGATTGTTAACAAGTTCGAAACCCAGCCAAATCGGTCCATTAACACCAGAGTTATGGCTCTTGTTTGCTAAAAATGCCATATTCTGCCTTGTGAACACTCTAGCACCTTCATTTCGTATTTGATCTTTACCAAACTTGGCAAGATTGTTAATATTGATAAAAGCTCAGAAAAAATTGAAAATCAGCTGTATCGGTTATGTGCCATTGAATTATCAGCCTTATGAACACTCTAGGACATTCATATTGCATTTGATATTTACCAAACTTTAAAAGATTGCTGAAATTAATGACAGCTTGGACAAATTCGAAAACCAGCTATATCGGATCAGGAACAACAGAGTTATGTCCCCTTGAATTATTGAAACACATTTTTTCAGCCTTGTGATCACTCTAGCGCCTTCATTTTGTATTCGATCTTTACCAAAAGTTGGCCAAATTGTTGATATCAATGAAAGCTCGAATGAGTTTGAAAACCAGTAACAATGGAGTTATGGACCTTTAATAGTTGGTAATGTACAATGGAAACCCAGCGGTCATTGGTTTAAATCTCACAGGAGGCATTTTATTTTCTTCTCATAAGAAATGATATATAGGGTCCTATAGAAACCACAGCGTCCGAACGCAATGGCATAGTAGGTCCGCACTGTACTGCAAACGAGGACTAGAAACTACAATGAAAGAGACAAAAAACAACAGAAAGGGTGGTGAAGACAGGGTTACCGACTTGGAATGGTCAGTAGGCAATAAGGCCTACTGGTTAGCTTGAATCGATTTTATATGCGCACAAACTTGTTTCATGTATTCAATTTTTCTTTAATTGGGAGCTTAGGGGCCCTTGTTGGATCAGTTTTACACAGAGTTATAGGGAAGAACTTCAATCATATCCTCCTCTGAAACTACAAGAGCTAAAGGTTTAAAGAATTTTATCTGTTATCAGCTTATGGATCCTCTACCAAGTTTGTTCAAATGGTGACCCTGGGGTCAAATTTGGCCCCGCCCCAGGGATTACAGTTTTACAAAGACTCAAAACTTCAAAAATATTCTTCTCTGAAATTATAAGAGCCAAAGGTTTAATATTTTGTATTTACCATCAGCCTATTGTCTACTAAGTGTGTTCAAATGGTGACCCTATGTTCAAATTTGACCTCGCCCCATGGGTCACAGTTTTACATAGACTGATATACGGGAAAACTTAAAATCTTCTTCTTTGAAACTACAAGCGCTAAAGGTTTAATATTTTATATTTATTATCAGCTTATGTTCCTCTACAAATTTTATTCAAATGGTGACCCTGGGGTCTAATTTGACCCAGCTCCAGGGGTCACAGTTGGGCATAGAATTATATACTGGGAACATTTTTAAAAATCTTTTTCTCTGAAACTATAAGAGTCAAAGGTTTAATATTTTGTATATACACTCAGCTTATGGTCCTCTACCAAGTTTGTTTGAATGGTGACCCTGGGTCAAATTTAGCCTCACCCCAGGAGTCACATGTTTTACATAGAGTTACATAGGGAAAAACTTTTAAAAAATCTTCTTCTCTGAAATCGCAAGTGCAAACGGCATAATATTTTGTATTTACACTCAGCGTATGGTCCTCTACCAAGCCCCTGGGTCACATGTCAAGCATGGTTTGAGTGTTTGCATTAACGAAAGTTTGATTTGTATTAAAGCTGGCCAAACGTGAGACAAATACATCCCTCCCCCTATATCTTGGTTATTGAAGACACTTTATAAAAAGCTAGTTTGATACTGCCATATCTGACACACAATCCTTATATCTCACCCCGAACCACCCCGCACCACTCCACCCCACCCGACAATGGAAATATATATATCAATTAGGCTTGGGCCTCTTGTTTCCTATCCGTGGTCGTTAGACCAGCAGCCAATTTCGGTAGTTAGATTTGGGTAGGTAGGTAGATATTTGAGTAGGTATGTAGACAATTTGGGTAGTAGGTAGACAATTTGAGTAGGTATGTTAAACAATTTGGGTAGTAGGTAGACAATTTGAGAAGGTTTGTAGACAATTTCGGTAGGTAGAAACTTTGAATAGGTATGTTAGGTATGTAGACAAGTTTAGTAGGTATGTAGACACTTTGGGTAGATAGATAGACACTTTGGGCAGATCGATAGACCATCTGTGCAGTAGGTATACAATTTGGGTAGGTAGGTAGAACATTTGTACAATTTAAAACAGTACCACTTTTGCGGTTATTAATGAAAGTTGATTACATATAATTTAATTTAAACATATTTTATTGCCAATATATAATCGCAAAAGGGTTGGGCTACAAGTTCTTACAACATTAGTTAATGCCCTTCCCGACAAAATAGTATACACACAAAGTTAGACAATTACATAGGTAAATATACATAACTTGCACATAATATCATGAATAGAGAAAAGGTAGTGAGAAAGAAAAACTAGGAACTAGTGAAGAAAAAAGGAGAAAAAAAAGAAGTATAGAGATTGTGTCAAGTTCGAAAGAAGAGAGTCAATCAGCATGAGTTGCAAAAGTAAATCTAAATCTAGGCAAACCTCTGTGTTTCTCTTATGTACATTTGCACTGCTTCGAAGAGAATTTGATTATCGTCATCCGACAAGTGTTCGCGACCAAAAAGTATTGTATTTAAATTTAATGGGTGAAATGTACGAGTTGACTGAAACAAACGAAGCCGTTGTGTACGAAATAAAATACAGTTGAAAAAAAAGTGTTCAGCGTCTTCTACTGCAGAACCACAATCGCAATTGTATGATTCTCGTAAATGGTTTAAATAAAGATCATTATTAAGGTTACTGCAATAATTTCGTATTCTGGCATGTAAAACAGCAAATACTCGTTGGCCAGTTAAGTAGTGTGTAGGAACTTTTGAGCTTGGAAAAACAAAACTTAAAAGTTTCCTCTTGAATATCGATATAGATTCTGAATTACGTATATCTATTGGTAAGTTGTTCCAGAGATTAAGAGATGAAGGTACAAACGAGTTATTAAATATTTCAGTTCTACGAACAGTAGTGGCATAATTATCACTATTTCGAAGGTTGTAAGAGCTCACTTGTCCTACCAATTGTGGGAACAGATTTGAGATATAGTTTGGAGTTGTTCCATATTTAACTTTGTATACTGTAATAAGCTTTTGCAGTTTTCTCCTATCGGAAAGAGAAATCCATCCTATTTCAGCTAATAAATGATGTATGGATACAGAACGAGTCAGTCCAGTTACTATGCGGGCTGCTTCATATTGTAATTTTTCCAAAGTATCTTTTTCGTATAAGGTACAACCGTCCCATGTAATGGAAGCATACTCAAAGATTGGACGCATATAGGATAAATAAATCTGATTAAGTGTTCTTCGAGATACTTTATATTTAAGCATTCGCATTAATCCTAATACCTTTGTTGCGGAAGCAACAACATTTTTGATGTGCTCGTGCCATTTTCCATTATGACTAAGCGTTAAACCTAGATGTTTATGGTGATCAACAAATGTCAACTGGATATTATTAAGGTATAGAACTGGGAGACGATCATCTTCAGATAAAGAAAAGAACATTGCTTCTGTTTTATTGGGATTAAACTGGACAAGCCAT
Source organism: Cyrtodaria siliqua (assembly GCA_037043455.1). Taxonomy (NCBI): domain Eukaryota; kingdom Metazoa; phylum Mollusca; class Bivalvia; order Adapedonta; family Hiatellidae; genus Cyrtodaria; species Cyrtodaria siliqua. The sequence goes on from JAWPHD010007658.1 coordinate 13,314, forward strand.
TGGTTTGACCATTCAGTAATCATGTGTAAGTCGTGGTTTAAAATACCTTCCATGTCATCTATATTAGATGTGGAAATTGCTAACGAACTATCATCAGCAAATAAACGAGTAATACTAAGCATACTTTCAGCAATATCATTTACGTATATTAAAAATAAAAGGGGCCCCAGAACAGACCCTTGGGGAACCCCGGCAGTTACAGTTTTTAACGCTGATGATGAAGTTCCTACACACACTCTTTGCGATCGGCTTGAAAGATAATCTGATATCCACGATAAAAGCTTACCATCAATACCATGTTGCTTTAATTTAAATAAGAGACCTTTATGCCAAACACGGTCAAAAGCTTTAGATATATCATTAAAGACAATGCACGTAAATTGTTTAGCATCGAATGCCTGACATATATGATGATACATATCGACTAGTTGGTAGGTTGTAGAATGACCAGGCAAAAAACCTGATTGATTCTTGAATATAAGATCATGCATGTGTAGAAAATTATACACATTTTTAAAAACTATTCTTTCCATGACTTTGCCTACACAACTCAACAACGAAATTGGTCTATAATTTATAGGAATACTAGGATCCGATTTTTTTAACAATGCCATTACCATGGCACATTTCCATAAGTCAGGGAAAACACATTCATTTAATGATCTGTTAAAAAGTATATGTAACGGTTTTGAAATTGTATATACAGTTTCCTTCAGCATTTTATGACTAATTTCATCCTCCCCACATGCTTTGTGTATCTCCAAAATCTTAATAACATCTACTATCTCGCTTTCTTCAATGAAAATATTTTCTAGTTTTTCACCAGTTTTCGGTATAAAATTAGGTAGTTCAACATTTGAATCATCAACTGAAGCTATTGAAACAAAATAATCATTTAAGCAATTTGCTTTATCTTGGTCAGTTATTGAGAATGACGTATCGCCATTTGATAATGTCATTTTTAAAGGAGGAATGGTTTCAGCGTTTTTATTTGACTTAATAAAATATTTCAAGAGTTTCCAGTATTTTCGCCTGTCAGTGATACATGATTCAGTAATTGTGTCTTCAATACTGCTAAAGAAGCGTTCTTTCGCATGTGTTTTAAGATTGTTGACTTTATTACGCAGGCGTTTATAGGCGGTCAGGTCGACGGAAGACTGAGTGCGTGTAGCTTTTTTTTTCTGGCGATCACGCTGTCTCGAGACACGTCTGATTACAGAATCATACCAAGGTTTATCATTTGGTCGAATTGTAACATTTTTAAAAGGGATACATAATTTAACAAATTCTAAAAACACTTTTGTAAAATGTTCGCAGGCTACGGTAGGTGAACCTCTGTATAAAATGGACCAATCAGCCTGGTGAATGAGATCGTTAAGTTTTACGTAATCGGCTTTTTTATAATTCCATACACGTCGGGTATAAGTCGGTCGGATATTATAACTGTATTGGATACTTAAGTATGTACCACAATGATCACTTATATCACGTGGTATTTTTAAAATACCTGAATCGAAGGGTTTCAATGAATCTGATATGACAATGGGATCTAACAATGTAGAAGAATGATCTGTTACCCTAGTAGGTTCAGTTATTATATTTTTCATGTTATTTATCTGCATTACATCCTTTAAATAATGGTTTTCTGTATTAAGTTGATTCTCATTTATATCACCAATTACGATGATATTTTCAGATATTTCAAATGCTTTTTCTAAGCTTATATTTAAATTATCCCAAAAACTGATATTTGAATTTGGGTGACGATAAATGGTGCATATTAAAAAACGTTTATTTTTGTCTTTTACTTCTATCCAGAGTGAAGTGGGCAGTGCATATTCAAGTTCCAGTACGCGTCTTGAAATCACGTTAGTAGCTGTATAAACTAGCAAGCCTCCAGAATGTGCAGACGTATCTTTACGAAACATATTACTATACCCCTCGATAGTTAAAGGCTCATTGGAGACGTTGTCGCATAGGTGCGTTTCTGTAAAACACAGAATATCAAAGTCAAGTAAATTGTCCTTAATGTATTCAAGTTTATGTCTTATGCTTCTCGTATTTAAATGGAATATAGATAGACTGTGCGTTTCGTTGTCAGGGCCAGGATTCATTTCTATATCCCCAGACATGAGAACAAGTAGACTAATAACTATGGAAAATTCTAAGTTTAAAAACGATTTTAAAAAATATGAAGAAATGGAAACAATTTTGCTAAGAAAGCATCGCATCAGTGTAAACAAATGTTTAATGAAATAAAACGGGTGACTGAGAAAACACATTTTCCTAGTAATCGGATTAAGTTTGTTGTTAAAAGTACCTATGGCCATTCTCCAACACATTAAGTCATTACCCATTGGGTTTCAAAATCACGTATACATAAAGTTGTGGGAATGGCCATACGGTTACACATACTTTACAGCTTGTGGTTGACTCTCTGATTAAGACGTGAAGAAAGAAGTAGAACAAAAGAAATGATGGAAGTAAAAGGATGATGAATCGAATAAATAATGAAACGATATTATCCATAGTACTAAAGGAAGTAAAGGTAAAGAAAAACCATAAACGATATATCACATAACAATTAACGAACTAAGAGGAAAACTGTTAATACTTAATAAATTTGTGTACAAAGCACAATAGAAGCACTCCATCTGAGATACGTCGCGAAACGTATGTATAAAGTAGTAATTATTTGCAAATAACCATACGATTATAAACATGTAACTATGATAATACATCACACGCACGCATGCACGTGCACACAACACATGCAACACCCAAGCACAAACTGAGAGTTGAAAATAAAATAAATAGACTTGGTCATATTCACAAGCATAGTAAATAAGTCCAACTATAAATAACCACATACATGATAATGCATCTAATAATAACCGTGAAATAGCTATTTGGTATATCAACTCCAAACACTTAAGACCAATCAAAAGAACTATTTGGTTATTAACATGTTGCACTAGGAAATCAAATATATATTTGTTACAGATATAGATTTGTCTTAACAAATTCACAAATATTAATAATAATAATAATAATAATAATAGATATAATTTACTTTAATACTTACACTTACTTATAACTATGTTGTTCATTTGAAAACAAGCTACACCGTTTACTTTACAAAAGTGGTATCCGAAAATAAGAATATCATGACTGTTACATAAACAACAAATAGTAATTATAAAACAATAAACAAACGATAGAAGTTATTTCATTTCAAATCAAACGCAATCAGTTGATGTTGTTATACTTGCTAGAACATAGCTTATTACCAATAATTGAGATAACTATAAGCATTTAGCGGTAATATGAAAGTGCAACCAATGTTCGACACTTCAGAACAGAAAGCACACTATAAAATAAGCCTGGTCTCAAACGCAGGTAATCCGTGCAAAGCACTTGTGCAACTCTATAAATAACTTTTTCTCACGGTCAGTTTGTTTACATTAAAGAGGGTAAGCAAGGTATTATTTACACGCCAAGTAAGTGTTCTATGGAAGTCTAAAAAGTTAAGTGCCAGTTCACGAACGCGGGAGATAATCGTCGAGATCTGATTTCTTGAAGATACGCAATGGGCGACTGGAGTCCGAATCCTTCAGAAAAAGTTTACCATCAAAGGACCAGAAACTGTGGATGCGAGCGGACTTTTTAAGTGATATAAGGATCTGTACAATCTGGTGATTCCGATGTGTCAGATCTTCCGTCATAAAAATCTTCGCAGGGTTACCTTTCAAGTTGGATTTTGCCTTATAGACAGCAGCCTTCGTCTTGTATGATCTGAACTTGACAATAACCTGACGCTTGCCAAGTGGATGACACCGTTCTATGTCACAAGCAGAAACTGGCACCTTCATTGTGTCGTTTATCAGCTGAACAACTTTCTCCTCACAGACATCAGAGTTGGACAGTGGAATGTTGAACAAACGGACGGACGAGCGACGACCATACTGTTCCAAGTCATCGAGTTTCAGTTTCAGATTTTCAACGTCATCACTGAGATTGTCAATTTGGATGATTTTTTCATCAAGGTCACTTTGTTTTGTTCGAAGCCTTTCTTCAAATTCACTGATCTTCTCAAGCAGAGCTTGGTTCTCAGCCTTTAGTGGAATGGTGACCGCTTTTTCAATAGCCGCTACCGCTTTCAGATTACATATAAGGTGTGTGTGTGTGTGTGTGTGTGTGTGTGTGTAAAAGTGTGCGTGCGTGCGTGCGTGCGTGCGTGCGTGCGTGCGTGCGCGTGTGTGTGTGTGTACCTTCGTGCGTGAGTGCGTGTCGATATACTGGACATAGTTTGAACGGTTTCGAAATAACTACCGAATATGAAATAATAGTGCAAAATTTATTTGGCGACTTTGACCACCACTTAACTATAGAAAATGAAGACAAATATGTAAAAATAGATTAAACACAATTAGCGTCGCACATCATTACGTTTATTTTAAATTATTACTTATAATTGTTTTTAATATATCAAATAGACAGTAAAATCATCTCATCGATAAAGTTTCAATAATCAAAATAAAAGTCTTTACATTAATTTTGTCGTTTTCACGTTTTTTACATTTGTGGGTAATAATTTTTAGCATCGTGTTTGTTTTGCATTTATGGTGACCAAGTTCTACATTTGTGACCGTAGAGCTTTTCTAATTTATGTAATTTTCGACAATTAGATTTGTATATTTGTGACAGTGTTTACATTGATGGCAATTTTTACATTTGAGGTTCGTACAGCATTCACTCACTTATTATTAACATAACTGACACAACTTAGTAAGTATTCCAATTTAAGTCACCTTCTTTTTATAAAATTAAAATTTAAGTAATTGAAATTATGAATGTAATTTACAGAGTAATACGGTGAAACATGCACAGTTCCTAAGTGGTCCCATGGGCCAACAGTTGGTTATAGTTCTGCCGGGGATAGGACCTCATTATCAAGCTCAGCTAGCTAGAAATGGTATCCATACGGTAAGATATATTAATTCTGTAAACATTAAAAGGTAATGATGCATGGAAACGGCCAAGCCGATTTTTAAGTTAAATGGTTTTACCATTAAAACATATTTGTCAAATCAATATTAGGGCGCCGTATTGATATCGTTTATTTGTTTACTTATTTGTACGGTGTTCTGATTTTTGTTTTATTGTCCTCTGATGAATGTTTTAACAACACGTGATCATAAATATTAGATCTAGTTGGAACTATTTGAAGATAGTCAATATGTGGTTGCAAACAATATGTGACATTAATGATAACGAGATGATTATATTCAGTCAAGATATTACTCAAGATCCGAGGCAGATACATGGAATGATTATGTCGGGGCGGACACGGACAAAGCAACAAAATACACTTAAAAGCCAAACGTCGCCGCAACAAAACTGGTTAGCGTAGATTTGACATTTTCGAACACATAGTCATATATTAAATGTTTACGCCTTCAAGAGTGTGGCTAATATGGGGATCAATAATAGATGGGGATCTATTATCAGGGGCAGTTTGTACAAAGTGTTCACGGGGTTGAATACTCTCCTTCCTGGTTCAACCAGGTCGTCTGGGTGGTATCACATACCGGTCGGTATCCGAGTCGGAACTTGAAGATTCAGAGCTCGATTCTGAAGGGGCGGCTGGTGGAGCAGCAGGTTTCCTCTGACTGGTTTCACGGGGGTTGTATCACACGGAAGATGGTCAAAGGGCAAAAGCATATTACGATGCAACGTGCGCATGGGTTTTGAACCCTCAACCTTTTTTACCTTGTATACTGGCATGTCTGAGTTCGGGATTGATATCACTTGATATACATCCTTAGACCATTTATCAGCCAATTTCTGTTTTCCCTTCAGTACGACATTGCGCGCTAGGACGCGGTCCCCTACTTCAAGTTTGGACTCTCGGACCTTCTTGTCGTACTGAGCCTTGTCTTTAGCATGGCTGTTGCTCGATTCCCTCGCCGCTGTTGTGTAAGCGAACTAGAGGCGGTCTTTCAGTTTCTTAGCATATATCTGCAGCAGCCTCGCCACAATCTGGTGTAGTACCAAGATAGGCATCAACTGAAAGACGGGGGTGCCATCCAAACATCAGAAAAGGGGCGAGAATCCAGAGGAATCATTCTTAGTAGCGTTATATGCATGAACAATTGGAGCGATGTGAGACTTCCAATCTTGTTTCTGGTCTTCCTCCAATGTCCCTAGCATTTTTAAGAGTGTTCCATTGAAACGTTCGCAAACACCATTTCCCTGGGGGAGGAATGGCGAGGAACGAGACTTCTGTATATTTGCTTTTTGCATAGCTCCTTTGTAACCTTACTTTCGACATTACGTCCCTGATCGCTATGGAGCCTTTCTGGGAAACTGTAATATCGAAAGAAGTGTTCATAGAGGACTCTAGTCTGTGCCGTCTGGTTGCGGCAAGGAATAGCCTGAGCATATCTGGTAAAATGATCAGTTATCACCAAGATATTCTCAAACCCACCCCTTGACCGTTCCAGAGACAAGAAGTCTATTCAGACAAGCTCCATAGGGCGGGTGGTGTGAATTGGTAATAATTCGGCCATTGCCCTAACTGGGGTCTTCCTGCGTATACATCTTTCGCAAGACTCAACCTTATAATTCACGTCTTTCTCCAGACCTGGCCAATAAAACCTTTGCCTTGCTAACCACGGAGACTTTTCTTTGCCCTGATGGCCCATATCATTATGGACACCTTTTACGGCTAGGCATTGGTATGATTACAAGCTGTCTGATTAATTGACCATCCAGAGAAGTGGTTCTGTAGAGAATGCCATTTTCGACTTCAAGAAAGATAAACATATCGGACAGGGAAAGCAGCATTCAAGGACGACAGTCAACCACAAAACACAAAAACAAACACGCAAACAGACAAACCAGAAGGCAAAATAATAAAATATGCTAACGACATCACAAACACAAAAAGGTTGACAATAGTGCTACCGCCTTGGAAAGGTCAGTGGCAACAAAGGCCACTGGGGATTTAAACCAGGTTCTAGGGTGCACCAAACCTCACACTTACCCTACTGTCATCCCAATAAAACGGGACAGTGTAAATAAAGAAATCCCCGCCATGAACTAAACAAAAAAGAAAAATATAAAAATCGGACAAGGAAAGTAGCATTCAATGACGTCAAGGCGGTTCCACTCACGGAGAAATTTCTGCACAGACACAGTTTCTCTCCGGAGGTCCTCTTCCCTGGGCCGAAAACCCTTATCTTAAGGTCGGTAAACGTGAGAGACTGTCGGCATCGACTTTATTCTTCCCAGCTCGGTAACTAATGGAAAATTGTAGTTTGCTAGAGACGCAACCCATCTGTGTAGCATCAAGTTTTGCCGTTGAAAGGACATATGTCAAGGGATTGTCGTCAGTTATCACCTCAAAAGTGGACCCTTGGAGATAATCATGAAATGTATCTGACACAGCCCATTTCAACGCCAACAATTCGAGCTTATGAGCTGGGTAAAGCCGTTCACTAGGTCTCTTAACCCACGACTTGCATCTATAGGCAATGACTCTTTTCTTAACATCTTGCTCTTGATATAGGACTGCACCTAAACCAAAACCACTAGCATATGTATGCACGACAAAAGGTTTAGTATAGTCAGCATATGATGGGAGTAGACGTCAGTTTGTCTTTGATAGTAGCAAAGCCATCTCTTGGGCATCGCCCAAAATTCAAAGAACTGCCGATTTCTTTTTGTACTTGTTCTTTCGAGACGCCTTGGTCATGTCATGTCCTTCTAATAGAGCATTTAATGGCTGTGCTATCTGCCAAAAGTTCTCCACAAAGCGGCGATAGTACCCCGCGAACCCTAAAAACTGAAGTAGCTCCTTAATGTTTTTTGGGCTTTTGCCAAGTTCTAATCGCAGAGGTTTTCTCTGGGTCAGTCTGCATACCTTCCTCAGATATAACATGACCCTGATAAACGTCTGAGGACATGAACAATTCACATTTAGAGGATTTTAGCTTAAGAACGTGCTGGTATAAGCGTGCAAACAATGCCTCTAAACGTTCCATATGTTCCTCAAACGTCTTGGAAAAAATTAGGATGCCATCTAAGAAAATGAGACACCTTTTGAGGTGCATTTCGCCCATACATTTTGCCATCAGACGCTATAATGTTACAGCGTTACACAAACCAAAACTCATGCGGTTCGCTTCATAAAAGTCGAGCGGACCCACCAAGAATGCTGTATACTGTTTGTGATCTTCCTCCATCTCGACCTGCCAATAGCCAGATCTTAGGTCGAGCTTGGAGAATAATTTGGCCCCTTGCAAGATCTTTCCGGGTCTTTGCATTGAGAGTCCTGTAATCTATACAGAAACGTAAGCTATTTTCCCGTTTCTAAGTCATTAGAGGAGTAAGGACTGTTCGCTTCCCTGATCGCACCTGCATCTAACTTATCTTTAATATGCTGACGCACCTCCTCATATATTCCCGGGGGTAATCTCCTGTATGACTGTTTAAAAGGCTTCTCATCATCAAGCACTATCTTATGCCTGATTAGATCAGTTTTTCCTAAATCTGTGGGAACCTTTGAAAATATGCTGTCCCACTTGCCCAATACTTGTCTAAGTCTATGTAACTGATCTGGTTCCGATTTTCAAGGTCAATCTTCACCATCAGATCATCCAGACGAGAATGTTCACTGTTCTCCTTGGACATGCTGGGCATAGACTCTGAAGCTAAGTAGTCAACAACTTTAACCTCACTTATGAGACATATATCAGACTTGGGACTTATTGTCTCACATTTGGCCGACATATTGCAAAGTTTAACCTGAACTTTGGAACATGACCCCTGTTGATCAATCTTGATCACTCTTGGACAAACTGTTAACTGTTTACAGTTTTCCAAGTTTTTTGCAACCAATTCTGTTATATCAGCGTCAACATTGCGGGCAATACCATTTATAGTAATGGTTTCATATGGCGCAACGCTGAAGTATGAGTATTGGAAGATTTGACTGTAACTGATTTACATTTAATACTATCAATAGCAATCTTCCATGGCTCTGGAATTGTATCTGTGGGAGGATTATCAACTAGTCTCTACACAAACGAATAACATGTGTTCCTATTATTACAGGGCAAGAACGGCTGGATTCAGAATCCGGTACAACTAAAATAGGGACACTGAGTTTAAAATCAGATAAAAACGGCATTAAAATAAGATACTCGGTATATCCTAGATAACTCAGTAACGAACCATCTGCAATGGTCACTTTACGTCTCACACCACAATTAATTTTCCATAGGGTTCCATTGTAATGTTTTTGTTCGTGGCATAGAGATAAAAAGATTTTACAACATGCATTTCTGCTTAAATTTTTCATTGATCCAATATCTGCAATTTAAAACACATTTAACAAATATTTACCAGACTGAACTTTCTTTTTTAATTTCAATTTAATATCAAAATTTAGACAAAAATACAACCCCGTGGTGATTAGATCTATGATGTGTTAAATGAGGCAGAATTAGCTAGAAATCGTATATCAACATGCCTTTTTCTGTGATCTCATCCTAAAATGCTGTAGATTTAGAACCTGGTAAAGATAAATCAATGTATCCTGTAAAATGTAGAAAAGCGAACTTGTTTTTTATCTACCCCCTTCATCTGTAGTGCACGAGTATTCAAGGGAGATAATGGTGGTGTGAGTCCTTAAGGTGATTTTTTTTTCTAATGATCACCGCAATAATAATTGAAAATGTATATAAATCAATTACATGTTGAAAATTGCTAAAATTTTGATTCCATGTGTATTGGTTTTCAAATTAATCAAGTTTTAGTGACCTAGGGTATTGGTCGAAATTCAGGCCGAGTACCTTTAATATTTTGAAAATCTTCAGTAGTGATAAGGATTTTGCATTTTCCTGGTCATTTGTGCTCAGCTATGTCTGAAACTTTCAAATATACATGAAAAGTCATCTCTACATCTGAATGTAGCATAAAAATGATCTTTAAGAAATAATTATTGAGAAAAATGCTTAAAATAATAAAATCAAACTATGGGTTACCCGTCAAAATGTTGATTTTCCAGGAAAAGTATCAGTCTCTCGCTTTAATTTTATATTTTTTTCCAAAGAAGTCTGTCTTCATTGATATGTGTGTTTGTTTTACAAGCCAATAGCTGTAAAATAAAGCTTAAGTTATGCTTATACCTGTATTAGTTTTGAAAATATAGTTAATATTTAGTTAAACATGGTATCAAGTAAAATTTCAGCTAATTCCTGCAATATGAAAATAGCTTGAAGTAACTATACATAAAAAGACGGGATTTCTGAATAACCCTGTTAACTGTGTCATAACATGTCTGAAACGTTCACAGATACACGAACAATGCTTAAAGGTGAAGGATGTAAGATACTTGTTCTGCAGCTCTAAAGCGCAAGGGCTTAGAGATGAATGATGAAAATTCCCATTCAGAAGCTCTAAATTGCAAGGCATTAGAGATGAATGATGAAAGATACCTGTTCTGCAGCTCTAAAGCGAAATGTCTTAGCATTAAAGGACGAAAGAAACCCGTTCTACAGCTCTAAAGCGCAATACCTTAGAGATGACGGATGAAAATGCCATTCTGCAGCTCTAAAGCGCAATGCCTTAATAATTACGTATAAAAGATACCCATTCTGCAGCACTTACTTAACATCTCACACCATTAATTAATTTTCCATAGGGTCCCATTGAAATGTTTTTGTTCGTGTCATAGAGATAAAACATATTTTGCAACATGTATTTATGCTTAAATTCTTCATTGATCCAATATCTGCAACTTAAAACACATTTAACAATTATTTACCAGATTGAACTTTTTTTTAATTTCATGTAAACTTTGCGTAATTTAGACAAAAATACAACCCCGTGGTGATTAGACCCATGATGTGTAAAATGAGGCAGAATTAGCTAGAAATCTTATATCAACATGCATTTTTCTGTGATCACTTCCTAAAATCCTGTAGATTTAAAACCTGGTAAAGATAATCAATGTATCCTGTAAAATGTAGAAAAGCGAACTTGTTTTTTTAATTACCTTCTTCATCTGTAAGGCACGAGTATTCAAGGGAGATAATAGTGGTGTGAATCCTTAAAGACCGAGTGACTCGAGAGAGTTGAGCACTGGCTTATCACTAAGTGACAGATAAAAACCATTCGACAAAGTAGAAATCATGGACCCACTGCCGATAAGCGCAGTGACTGGAACATTGTCAAAGTAAACAATGCTAGTGTTGGAAGAATATACCAAACGATGTATAATATGTTTTGGCCTTTAGAATGGGAACCGGTCTCTGTATGACCATCTACATAGGCGGTTATTGTTTTGGCTGTGGCGCTCCCCTGCCAAAAGTCTGTCCTCAGTTGTTGTTTCCTCGCTTGTTGCTTTCTCGGTTTATAGTACTGCCCTCTGTTAAACTCTTGCAGTTCCTGGAGGAATAGAGACTGTTCCAGTAGCTGTTTGACAACTGAGTTGATCTGAGATCCTAATCTCTCCTCGGTTTGTTGGATCTTCAAGGTGAACTCTCTCTCCAACTGAGGCCCCAGGTTCAATCCTACATGGTGCCACTGAGTTTCGTCTGTGTGTTCTTGGGCAAGACACTTTCCCTTAGCCTCGACCATCGGATGGGGACGTAAAATACAAGACCTGGGTCACATAACATAATGAAAAAATGAACAGGTAGTACACTCATTCTATCGCTCTTAAATCTTTCAATTCCACCTAGCACACACCCGCACACATAAGCAGTTATTTCTTAATTAAAAATCGCGATATTATGGTTTGGAGACGGATTTATAGTTTCAGTAGATAATATATAAGTTTACACCACTCAAGGTTCGTTTACAGATACATATTGAGATCTGTTCAAATGTCTTATTTTTATCGTAATAAATGGTATTAAATATGTTTTCAAAAAGTCCCTATATGTCAGTGGATAATGCGCGGGACTGTAAATCAGAAGGTCGTGTGTTCGAGTGCAGAGAGAGAGCCAACAGAAATTCTGAAACAATATAGTGCCTCTGTACATGTACGATGAACACTTCCCGATGTATGTATCCGGCGTTGAATTTGATCGCCTAAATACCCAAATTCGCCATGAAATGGAACCACGTTAAAGAGCCATAGGAATCTATTCGATAATAAGAGTTGGGCATGGTTCTTTAACGTGCTCGGAGGATAGACCGATACACGTCCCCATCCGATGGTCGAGGCTATGGGAAAGTGTCTTGCCCAAGATCACACCGACGAAACTCAGTGGCACCACGGAGGCTTGAACCCGGGGCCTCCGGTTACAAATCCGCCGCGCTACCGCCTGCGCCACGCCAGCCCTCTATATATATAGAGCTTTTGTATGAAATGAACATATTAAAACATAAAAGCATGTGTTTCATTAGTTTTAGTGTGTATTTTTTCAGAAAACTTTACACGGGCCTCCGTTTATATATCTGAGATTATCCATCATGTAGCATGTTAGCAGTAAATAAGCAAGCTTTCGATGCATTTTCAATGATCATTTAGCATTGGGAAATATGTCCTTAATTTAAACGGGCATATTGTTACTAACGATTACATTCGCCTGGTTCTTTAACGTGCTCGGCGGGTAGACTCCGATACATGGACCGACCGATTTACGTGTCTTGCTCAAGAAAACATAGAATAATCTCATTGGCACCGGTGACGCTTGAACCGGGGTCCTCCGGTTACACGTGTACCGTGCTATCCACTGGAACACACCAGCCCCTTACCGAACAAAACAAACAAAAAATAAATATTGTGAACACATCCCATTTGCTTCGGTTAATATTCAATGACTAGTTTTGAAACGAGTGAATATATTGGAATCAAATGAAGATTTAATGTTTTTGAAAATAACGATAGTGTGACCTTTACAGAGACGTGGACAAATCTGCCTCGAAACTTTGATATTTACGGATTTGCAGTAGGAACGCCAGCCCTATGGCAAATGAATAGCTATCAAACATGGCCACGTTATAACAAACTGACATTTTCGGCGAAATTGACACCGATCAGATTAATACACCTCACATATATAAACTCCGACTGTCACAAAACGCAAACATGGATAGTAGGCAAAGTATTCATATTCACAAACTATATACATTGATCAGGCATAATTGTTATGTTATTCCCGTAAATAGCTAAAGGTATTTCTAAGCGGCACGAATTTAATTGTTTTTATGCTCTAGTTGTTGAAAACGAAACGCACGTTTTAAACAAAGTGCATTTATTTCGTCAATTTAAGAGCTAGAAAAAAAACAAATATATGTACATGCAGATAAATTTCTCGTCTACGTGCATGTAAATTTCTTAAAATATCGGAGAAAGTAACCTTTTTCTGACCAAATTAGCTAAGATCACTAACCATCCCAACGACGACGAATAGCACGTACATTTAGAAACGCGACCAGGTACATAAAAACTGCAATAATTTTATGAAATGAAAACACATATCAAAATTGTTTGTGTCAGTGCATTCCAGATTAAACTGATCCAATTTATGTTAAGAAGGATAATAGTAGGTCGGGAATATGAAATTCACAATTCGGAAATGTGCGTTGCAAAATAAAATTTCTCTTTCAGTATGTCGAAAATTGTTTTCCCTAACAACTAGAGTTAAAAAAAACTTCACGAAAATGTTCACTGACATGTCGCCTATGTAAAAAAAAATAAAATACCATTTTGGCCGTAATCGCTAAAATGTGGCAAAGCTGCGTTCTGAAATTACAGTTCACACGCAAAGGGTACTGAAATTATTTTTTGGGAAAAAAAATGTGAACGTACATTAAGTTGTAAGTATGTATGTCAGCTATAAAACTCGATTCGCTGCATTCCTGGAGAAAACGTCTAGGATAGTACGCACCTCCCCACCCACCCCGGCCCCGCCGCCGTCCCTTCTCCCACATACACACACTTACACGCAACCAATATAGATGTCCAGATGTTGAAAGCGCTCGTTTGAAAATAATGCATTTATTCCGTTAATTTAAAGCTAGAGATAAAAACAAATGCATCTGCTTTGGTTCCTTAGCCTCATCCGTCGGACACACAGATTGTTAATATCAATGAAATTTCGAAAACCAGCCAAATCGGATCAGTAACACCGGAGTTATGGCCCTTGTTTTTTTTTCAAAAAAAATGCCATTGTCTGCCTTGTGAACACTCTAGAACCTTCATTTATTATTTGATCTTTACCAACTTGCACAGATTGTTAATATCAATGACAGCGCGGACAAGTACGAAAACCGTCCAGATCGGATCAGTAACGCCGGAGTTATGGCCTTTGCTTTGCTGAAAAATGCATTTTCTGCCTTGTGAACACTCGAGCACCTTCATTTATTATTTGATCTTTATCAAGTTTTGCCTGATTGTTAATATCAATAGAAGCTCGGACAATTTCGAAAAACAGCCGGATCGAAACAGTAAAACCAGACTTATGGTCCTTGATTTTCTTAAATATGCAATATGCAATATGCTACTACAAGATTCGGGCTTGTGACGGTAATTCCTTTTGTACCCTTTGAGATTTCAAGTTCATGTTTTGTGTATTTCCTAGTTATATTAAGGATTTGTAGATTTGCAATAAGTGGTCATATTTTGGCTCCATCCTCCGGGACTCCATCGATGGAAATTGGGTAAAAAAAAAAAAGTGCATATCTTGTCCAAATGTGAATGGACTTTATTCCAGTATGGTATGATCATTTAGGGACTCGAGGCACATCATTTATAAAATGGGTTTTGACCTCCTGTGTAAAGATGCGCCTCTATAGGGGTACAACTTGGGGAGCTTGCAGTTATTTACTATTTCAGAGTTTCGGCCTTATGACAATGACTCCTTCTATACCCTTTGAGATTTAAAGTTCTTGCATGGTGTTTTTCTTAGTTAGGATGTGTAGATGCATAATAATGTCGCGGATTTTGGATTCACCCACTGGGGCCCCTTAGGGGGTAATCGGGTCAAAAGCCACAAACAATGCATATATTTTCCAAATGTGAATGGTTATGATTCAAGTTCGGTATGGTCATTGATGGACTCGAGGCACAACATATATAAAACGGAGTGTGACCTCCTGCATAAAGTGGCCCCTTTACAGGGGAACTTACTGTAATTTACTATTACGTAGTTTCTGCCTTGTGACGCTAAGTTCTTCTATGTCATTTGGAATATCAAGTTCATCTGTGATGTTGCTTTGTTAAGGATGTGTAGATGCGCAATAAGATTTTGTATTTGGCTCCATCCACTGGGACCCCTTAATGGGGGTAATCCAGCAAAACAAAACACAAAATAAAGTTCTAAAATTGGTATGGCCATATAGGAAGTATATAAAACGGGTTTCACCTCCTTCATCAAGTGCCCCTCTACTGGTGTACAACTTGGGAAACTTGCAGTTATTTACTATTAACTTGCAGCTAACTCCCTCTATACTCTTTGAGATTACAAGGTCATGTGTAGTGTATTTCATGTGTAAAGGGGCTAATATACATGGGTACAACTCCGGGAAACTTGCAGTAAGTTATATTTGGCTCAGTGCGGGGCAAATTGTTTTGTCATAAGTTCCACAACAACTATTTTACCCCCCCCCCCCCCCCCCCCCCCCCCCACAACCCCAACCACAGACTCCATAAAGCATGTAGAGCAATACAGGCCCTCTTGTTTTTTACTGAACATCTTATGAAAACAATGTATCTTTCTAATGACATAAATTCTACTTTGATTTTTTGAAAAATTGTAAAACATTCGGCCTACTTACCGTATTTCAAGTGATTACCTACAATGGGGGTACTTGTATAATAATGATGTAATACAGACGTTCCAGACATAATTATGAAGAACAACAAATTAGGAAGACAATTAGTGAAAGAAAAAGGTGAAGCCGAGATAAGCAGAAAGCAAAACAAATGAAAGCATTTATTTATCCAGCAAAAAAATAAAAGGAAAAATCTAGATAGTTGAAATATGAGGGAGATGGCGAAATTAAAGATATCAAAAGATGAATGGTGAAAAAATGAAACGAGAGAACAAAGTTATCGCAGAAAGAACAGGCAAAATATGTTTTTCCTTGGCAGGCAGATAGACAGGCAAACAGGTGTTGTCAATAAATGTACACATATATTCAGAAACTGCAAACCCTGTATCTCATTTATTATTTGATCTTTATCAAACTTGCACGAATTGTTAATATCAATGAAAGCTCGGAAAAGTTTCAAAACCAGCCAAATCGGATCAGTAACACCGGAGTAACGGCCCTTGTTTTTTCTGAAAAAAAGCCGTGTTTTGCCTTGTGAACACTCTAGCACCTTCTTTTATCATTTGATCTTTACCAAACTTGCACAGCTTGTTAATACAAATAAAAGCTTGGACAAGTTCTGAAGCCAGCTAAATTGGGTAAGTAACACCAGAGTTATGGCCCTTGTTTTGCTGAAACATGCCATACTAATCCTTGTGAACACTCTAACACCTTCATTTATCATTTGATTTTTATCAAACTTGCATAGATTGTTAATATCAATGAAAGCGCGGAAAAGTTCGAAAACCAGCCTAATCGGATGAGTAACACCGGAGTTATGGCCCTTGTTTTTTCTGGAATATGTTGTTTTTGCCTCGTGAAAATTCTAGCACCTTCATTTATTATTTCTTGCACAGATAGTTAATATTGATGAAAGCTCGGACAAGTACGAAAACCAGCCAGAGCGGACCAGTAACACCGGAGTTATGGCCCTTGATTTAGTTAAAAATACTGTATTTTGCCTCTTTAAGACGATAGTGCCTTCCGATCTTTACCAAACATTTTTATAGATTGTTAATATCAATGAAAGCTTGGAATAGTTCGAAAACCACCAACATCGGAGCAGGAACACCAGAGTTATGTGCCCTAGAATTATTGAAAAATGCCATTTTCAGCCTTATGACACTCTAGCGCCTTCATTTTGTATTCGTTCTTTCCCAAACTTGGCCAGATTGTTGATATCAATGAAAGCTCAGACGGGTTTGAAAACCAGCCAGGTCGAACCTGTTACACCGGAGTTATGGCCCTTTTTCAATTATTGGTAATGTACACTGGAAACCCCAGGGGCCGTGGGTTCAAATCTCACTGGAGGCTTTTTTTTTTCTTTTTTCTTTTTTTTTTTCATAAGAAACCTTGGCTCATGAGTTAAAAAAAGGATTTTTTATTTTTTTATTTATGTTTTTTTTTAAATATTTTCATAATATTTGAATTATTTTTTTTAGATTTTTTGTTAGAATTTATTTTTTTCTCATAAGAAACCTTCGTTCATTTTTCTTTAATTGGGAGCTAAGGGTGCCTTGTTGGATCAGTTTTACGTACAGTTATAGGGAAGAACTTCAAAAAATCTTCTTCTCTGAAACTATAAAAGCCAAAGGTTTAAAATTTTGAATTTACCATCAGCTTATTGTCCTCTACCGAGTTTTATCAAATGGTGACCTTGGGGTCAAATTTGGCCTTGTCCCAGGGGTCACTGTTTTACATCGACTCATATAGGGGAAAACTAAAAAAAAATATTCTTCTCTAAAACTACAAGAGACAACAGTTTAATATTTTGTATTTACACTCAGCTTAGGCCAAGTTTGTTCAAATGGTGACCCTGGGGTCAAACTTGGTTTTATTAGTTTTTATTAACGAAAGTTTGATTTGTTATAAAAGCTAGTCAAACTTAAGCCAAATACAACCCTCCCCCTATATAAGACACTTTATAGAAAAACTAGTTTGATACTGCCATATCTGAAAAACAATCCTTCTGTCCTCCACACACCCCGCCCACCCCTCCCCCACCCCCACCACCATGGACACTATATAGCCAACAGAGCATAGCCATTAGAGCTATAAGGCCCTCTTGGGCCCAATGTTTAAACAAATAAAATAGATCACTTGGCAATAACTGACATTTGTTTATAAAACTGTTAGAGAACCAGTTGACACTCAAACATGCGATAACAATGCTTGCAATTTAATCAAGTTTTCATTATTTTTATGCCGTGGTGCGGTGTCCGTCCGTCCGTCAGTAGCGAATACTCCTCTGAACCTACTGGATGGATTTTCAAGAAACTTTACAGAAATGTTGCCCATGATGTCTAGTTGATTCTAGCAAAAATTCAGTTGGTCTGAAGATGGCCGCCAAAGCTAAAAATAGATTAAAAAAAACAAGTTTGTAGCGACTACTTCTGGCAAACTATAAGTGATATTGATATGGGACTTTTTTCTAAAATTATCAGCATGACATGCTGTTGGTCCATGTTGAAAATCAGTTTGATTCGACGTTCAACATGGCTGCCAGTGGCCATTTTTGCTTACATAAAGTTATATAGTAAACATTTGTAGTGACTACTCCTCTGAAACTGCTTGACGGATTTTCATGAAACTTCACAGGAATGTTGCTCTTGGTGTCAGGTTGATTCTAGCAAAATGTCAGGTCGACCGGAATTTCAAGAAATTCCCATGGCTGATCTAGCTATCAAGATCTATCAGTAGAGCTTCAAGGTTATTGACCTCCTGTTTAGAACCACTTTCTAATATTTGTTTTCCACAGTTTCCAATGCCTTCTAACTCGGCTAGAAGTTTCTCAGTTCTTAAATCGCTTCCTCTAGGCACAGCAATGGGTCCTGATGAGATTAACAACCGTGTCCTACGACCTTGACCTACCTTTGGCACTTTGCTAATTTACATTGAGTTTTACATTCAAGTTTTTTATTAACTCGGTTTCTCAGATACCAAAAGCCATACAGTTTCCAAACTTCATACATACTTACATATGTATGACAGCAATATGTTCCTACCCAAATCAGGTCAATATAAATGATCTTATATAAATACAATATAATGACCTACTTTTTACACTTTGTTAATTTACACTAAAGTTTTACATTTAAGTTTTTTATTATGTCCATTACTCTGATACCAAAAGCTGTACATCTTTTAAACTTCATACACACTTACATCTATATGACAGCAATATTTTCCTACCCAAATCAGGTCAATATAAATGTCCTTGACCTACCTTTTATCTTTGTTAATTTACATTAACATTTTACATTGACGTCACCTGAGTCGAAGGCTCAATGTGATCTATTGGGGATCACTCTTCATCCGTCGTCGTTAACTTTTGCTTCAAACGACTTCTCCTCAGAAACCGCTTTGCCAATTTTGACCAAACTTCACATGGATGATTCTTAGATGAATTTTTTTTAGATTTGTTAAAATTAGGTCAGCGCGACATCCAAGATGGCCGCCATTACCATATATAGTTGAAACCTTAAACAATCTTCTACTCAAATGATCGCCAATGCCTATCAAGTGTGTTCAAATGAAATCCCCTGGTCAAAAATGGCCGTACATTAAAAAAAAACTTCTTTTCTGAAACCACAAGGTCAGGTCCATATAACTTGCCTTTTAATATTACACTTAACATTTTGTTAGTCCATTTTGTAAGCAACCGATAACACTTTAGCGAGGCATTCGGGTCCCTTGGACACATTTTCTAGTCTTGACTGAAATCATTAGAGCTGACCAAGTTTATTTTTACGGATAACTGGTCCGGTGGGAAAATTTATACAAATGCTGGAGCAAGAAAGCCGTCGAGTAAACCATTACACTAAAGGGTCATATTTCTATTTTTAGAAGGCTCGATGTGATCTATTGGGATCATTCTTCGTCCGTCCATTAACTTTTGCTTCAAACGACATCTCAGAAACTGCTTGACCAATGTTGACCAAATGTCACATGGATGATACTGTGGTCAGTGCCTTTCATAGTAACACAAATTAGGTCGAAAAGAAATCCAAGACGGCCGCCATTATCATATATAGTCAAAACCTTAAAACATCTACTTCTCACGAACCGCTGGACTATCAGAGTTGTAAGAAATAAAGTCCCCAGGGTCAAAAATGGCCGTATCCTGGTTGTCCAAAGTTTGTATATCGAGATTTTGCATGTTTTTAATAGACTTATATCAAAAAAAAAACATCGTCTTCTCTGAAACCACAAGGCACAGATCTCTCATGTATAACTTGTAGCATTAACTTATGCTCCTCTACCAAGTTTGTTCAAATGGTGACCCTGGGATTAAATTTGGCCCCGCCCCGGGGTATTAGTTTTACATTTGTAAAGATCCTCAAGTGATCGTTTTTTTTTTGGCCCTCTTGTTAGAAAATGAATTGTATGATCCTTAACATGTAACTGTCCGATGACATTTTGCCGAGCTCTCTCTCTGTGAGTGCGTGCCTGTGTGTGTGTGTGTGTGTGCGTGCGTGCTTAAGTGTGTGTATGTGAGATTCAAGATGTATACTTTTTCGATTTAATAGTTGCCATTATATCAATCAGTGCATTTGTCAAATAAAAACGTTATGAAGCGGTAAAGAAATATCTCTGCTTATCAGTTGTTGTTTTTCTCTATCAACTTTGACGGTCTGTAAACGACATATGCGCTCTTAAACATGTTCCCATTCCATATAAGATTTATGAAACGAGTTTTGAATTATTTTAATTTTAACGAGCCTTTGAGTGAGTTAAAATTAAAAATAATTCATAAAGAGTTTCACAAATATTATATGAAATGGGAACAAGTTTAAGATCCTTTTTATCACATGACATTACAGTCAAATTTGTAAAACATAATTATTATTCAATGACTAAAAAATGCAAAAACGTCAGTAAATTATGTCCTTTAGGCCAACTTAGAAAATTATGTTTGTTTACCCGAACGCGACCGGTTAAAATATTGGCCCGACTCCAAACATTTTTCGGTAAAAACTATAATCTTTTTTAGTCGTATCCTGTCGGACCCGCATGATATACGGCCCCACATTTTAGGAACAAAATCCTCTCTACCTACTCATCTGAAAAATGTAAGGTTGGGTTGGGGCAAACTAATATATTTTTTAGTGTTACCTTAGCCCGAAAATGTCATATAACTTCATGACATAAACAACGTTGGATATCAAAATTTGGCGTCTCTATGATGACGTCTACTCACATCCTAAAAGGATTAACGTTTTGATGTTCATCTTCAATATTGTCTTGTCGTGCTCTTAATGATTTATTCTGTTGTTGCTCTGGCTTTTGTCAAGTCGTTGAGTACTTGCTTTGTGGCTTTCTATGTGAATGGATATATACATTGTTTGTGTATGCTATACTACATGTTGCTAACTCCAGAAGTCCATGTAAACATGTACATATATCGGTGTGTATCACGTTTTAAAGCTTTGAAATCCCGGAGAGTTGATCTATGCAAAACATGTATATAGAACAAAAATCGGAGTAATAAATTGTCGATGACAAACATAATAATAAAATAAAAAGCTCCACCACTAAAGATCAACCGCTAATAGCCTAACATGTGCTGAACATGACATAAAACACCTTCAACGACCAGCGAACATATGCTATTTAATAAATAATTTAATAATAATAATAATAATATACTTACTGTTAGTATAAAATCGTAATTTTAGTAATCTAGATCATCTGCGACACTGGCTTGTTTTCAAGACAAACGTCTTGAAGCTTTCTTCTACATTTTTGACATGACATGTATTTTACCGAGACTCTGGTACCGTTTCTGATTGGCTGATACAGACGCAGCTTTTATCCTAGATATACAGAACGGCAGAAAACAATAAATTAATAGATAAAGAGGGAATAATTCATCATTGTACCAGCGCTAAATGTGGATGGTCTAAAATACTATAATAAAAATATAATAATTACGGGCATGTGTTTCCAGTTTGTTTGTTGATGTTTTCTGCACAGAAGTCAAGAAGAGTTTATTTACAATCAAGCGTCGACGAAGATCAAGATTACTCGATGTTGGTTGTAATGAACCAGAATTTGAAGGTTTTTTCCACCGTTAAAGACAATACTGAACAATGAATGAAAATTGATGAGGATATCCCAGTTGAGATTGATTCAAATATACGTTTTCATTCCAAGTTCATATTTTATTTGTCACAATCCAGTAACCATACAAGTAAAAGTCCGTAACCGTTCTATCAACATCAAAAAAAGTCCGTATCATTTCTGCAAACATTATTATCCTAATAAGTATATAATGTCAAATGTTATTAGCCTATAGTTCTGTTAAAAATGATATAATATCGATCATTTTAAACGCTAATGCCAAGAAAGTAACAATATTCTAGTTGAATCAACTGCTTAGAAGCTTTTCTATATAAGTGTTTATGCAGATAAAACTATAACTTATGTTTAATACCTCAAATGTTATCAATACAACTTAAAGAATATATCAGGTGGGCATACAGATGCTTTATCTTTAAAAATTAAGTCATTAATTAGTGTTCATTTTTCTTTATTATCTTTGGCAAAATCTCTCTTACTACCACAACTGCGTTTTTCTAAGCTCACATCAAGTTCTGTCAAAACTCGTCACACAATTCCACACACGTTGAAGCCGATTGTCTACTTTGACAAACTAATATTTTGTGAAAATGAATTCTTTGGGAAAAAAGTAGTGTATTCGTTGCTTTATTGCACCTACTTATATCTATATTTGTATTGGAATGTTCGTGTATAGTTGGTTTTATACCTTGCAAGTAAGTTATATTCACATCGTGTAAAGAACTTGCAAAATGTTTAATTATATCTATTTTGTGTTTTTCAGGCATACCAGTTATTTGGACAATTCCTCGTTAATGGAAAGGACGAACAGCAATTTACAGCATGGTTTCACGAAAATACAGCGGACGTAAGTGGTGCAAACGGTGCTTACGTTAATTATCAGCAGTTGTGTTTTGGAGCCTTAAATGCTTGGGATGCCCAGTACTTTTGATAACATATGGACAGTTTCAACGTTATTAAGCAGTGAAGCATAAACATTACAAAAAACTGTTACTACTACTTAAATTCTATTTCTATTTTCCGTAATACTTACGTCAAAAAAGAACATAACTAAAATGTGAATGACTCACAACACTATTATCTGCCTGGAATAATGGTACTACAAATGAAGACGGTAGATAAAAAAAAGTAGTTCCTCTTTTCTGCTTTATGCAGGACTTTCAATTGCATACACTGAGTTAACCTTAATGGTTCTAAATCTACAGCATTTTAGGAAGAGGTCGCAGAAAATGTCACGTTGATATAAGATATCTAGCTAATTCTGCTTCATTTTACACTACATGCTTCTAATCACTACGGGGTGGTATTTGTGTCATAGTTTTACACTATTTACTCTAAATTTTGATAGGTGTGACGCAAACATGAAATTTAAAAATGGTCAACCTAGTTAATATTTCTTAATTGTATTTTAAATTGCAGATGTTGGAACAATAAAGAATTTAAGTATAAAAACATGTTGTAAATTTGCATAACTCTATGCCACAAACAAACACATTGCAATGGGACCGGACAATTAATTGTGGTATTGTGAGACGTGAAGACTATGTGAAATTATTTTTTTATTTTTTAATACGATAATTGGTATTTCGTTTTACATGTTACTTTAAATACTACGCACTCGTAATTCACCTAGTTGTTTCACTTCTCAATGGGATGAAAGTGTTCTGTCCAAAATAACACAAGTTATGTTATGCCATACCCTACCACCCAAAGTGTGTGCAATCTTAAAGGCGACGTCTACCATGAACGTTATAGTTTGTTTGGATGTTTGACAGGGTTTTGGATCTTGACAGGGGACTTAGGCTCACATTCCCTGCCTGGAAATTATATTTACCCAAGCCGTCAGGCGATGTGGTATATACTTGCCAGGCAGGGAATGTGAGCCCATGTCCCCTGTCAAGAATCCAAATAACGAATTTGTCATACTTCAACATGTTCAAAATTGTTACTACTTATGTTAAAAAACAAACACTTTAACAATAGTTTCAGAGGTAAGTTTGATGCATCCTACAATCTGGTTTAACATCCCTGGTTTAACCCCCAGTGACCCTTTGCCACTTACCTTTCAAGGCGTACCCTAGTGTCTACCTTTTCATGTTTGTTGTGACGCATACTTGGCTTCTATTTATCCTTCAACCATTACGTGGGCCGAGGATTAACTTTCATACCCCATCCAACCCTTTCTCCAAGAAGGGAAAACGGGGTTGGATAGGGTATGAAATAAAACCTTGATTTCGGCTTAAACAGTTTGCAGATTGCAAAATTAAAACATTTAATAGGTAATTTTAAACAAGTTATCACATTTTCCCAGTAAAATATGTTTTAAATGTGTTTTATTGTCGAAATATCTCTTATAAAATCCTGCTAATATAAGCTTTCCCCTAGCTTAATGTTGTTATTGTTGTTTTATATACTCTGCTGCCAAACTATGGAATGCTATGCCAAATTAGTTTAGCAAATGTCTTCCTTTAACCAATTTCAATCACTAATTTGATACTGGAAGAGACTAATTTTTTTATTCTCATCTTGTGAGGTGACTTAGAACTTCACAGATTAGTCATCGTCCGTTTTGATTTGCTTCAGCTTATTTTATTGATATGTGCAGCTTGTATTTTATCATAACATATTCTTTATTCTAACGCACTTAACAATAGTCCTGCAATCCAACTGGTTGATGTTGAAAAATGTGCGACTATTAAATAAATGAAATAGTACATAAAAAGTAGATATAAAAATCGAACACGAAAAGTAGCATTCTTGGACGACAGAACAACTTTAGAGATGAATAAAAGTCAAAATAAGACATCACAATCACAAAATGGTTGACAATAGGGCTACCGCCTAGGAACGGTCAGTGGCAAAAAACTGATGTGGGTTTAAACCAGGTTCTATGGTGCTACAACCCTCACTCTTATATTGTCATCCCAATAAATGGGACAGTGTAAATAAAGATATCCCCGCCAGGTTATAATCTCTAACAAACAAGGCCGCATCAATAGGCAATATAAGTAAAACACATAAATGATCATGTATATATAATATAAAAAACAAAAGCCTAGAAAGCCACACAGTAAGTACTCATTGACTTGACAGAAACCAGAGCAACAAGAGAATAAACCGTTAAGGGTCCGACAAGACAAGATTAAAGACAAACATCAAACGCTACTGTCCTATAAGGATTTAGGTAGACGCCATCATAGGGTCCAAAATCTGTCCGGTCATCGCACAATCAAATAGGAAAGCATAGTGGAGAACTGTAAATGGGTCCAACACTAAACAAAATGATAGAGTCATAACCTCTTTTGATAAACTTTTTAACAAGAGATTGTCATCCTATGCAACTCAACTTATCCTACTGAGCAGGCACAGGGTTAACGGGGTTACGTTATTGTAGAGGTAGCATGGTATACCATTATACCATATGGTATGGGGTTTGTCTGCGTTAGCAGTATTACCTCAGCATCCTATGGCATCCTATGTCAACCAATAATTGATGAGGAGCAACTCACGAATGCACAACTGATTGATTGATATGATACTGCAAGCTGCGCTCGGCCATTTTGAATGTGAAAAAAAAGTAAAAATGCTATGAAGCGTCGGATGCATTTAACAAGGAAACTTCCCAGATTAAATAGACTCGATTATGACCAGAATGGAAAGAGAACCGAGTATTTTAGACTGCAAACAGCGTTACAAAATGTCGCCAAGACACAGAGTCGATCCTTCAGATACCATCGCCATCGACATTGACATCGAGTATCTTCAAATTTTGCATGCTTGGTCTTGGATTGAAACGAATCGTCCCGGTCCGTCTAACAGGTCTTCTATATTTGTCCCAAACGGTAAGGTCATTGTTAACTCTATTCGGCTATTGGTACTTTGCGGAACAGAACGGAAGCAACATTGAGGCTCCATACGGGGCATATCGTAATAAAACCTAAGTGTACTTTCTATCATTTTATTTAATATTTATATCATATAGTGTGTTTTTTCATCAGCACTCGAGTTTAAATTGCGATGTTTCAAAGAATTCCGCTCGAATTAAGCAAAACTAAATTGGATCTAATTATAATGACAACCCTGTTCCGTTCTGTTCCGCAAAATACCAATACCGCTGTGGGAATGGAACGGAACAAGGTTTCCATAGTTGTTCAATTCTAAGCAGTTATCTGATAATGTGTGTGGTATTTACCTGGAAGCAGTTTGTTTGGTCGATACAACGTATGAAACTGAAATATGCAAAATTGCATAGCAACTTTTTTCGTTTTCGTTATATGAGTACTTCCAGAATTATCGCCACATTTTTATTGTTTAATGCATAAATGTGATTCCACACAAATATTGAATGACACAATGCATGCCCGAATTGCTGACTATGTATATCTGGAGCATGTTGACAGCATTCAGATTGTGTACGCCTTCAACAGTTATTATTCAGCATCGGTTAGCTGCGTGTAGAGGTTCGAACCAATATTTAGTTGTTTTCACATGCATACCTCTACAGCTGGTGTATTATCAAATTCATGCTACTCGAAGCCATTGGACATCAAACGACAATGTTTAAAGTACATGTATTGCATACAAAGTATGTGCTAAGTAAGATTATAATGCAAAATTCGAAATCTTGTTCCGTTCTTTGCGGAACGAAAACGGAACAAGGTTTCCAACGTTGTTAGATTCTAATTAGTTCTCTGATGTATCTGGTATTTTTACTGGAAGCAGTTTGTTTGGTCGATACAAGGTATGAAACGGATTCATGCAAAACTGCATAGAAACTTTTTTCGTTTTCATTATATGAGTACTTCCAGCATTTATAATAATCTCCACATATTTTATTTTTTGTTTACTGCATAAATGTGGTTCCACACACAAACTGAAAGACACAATGCATGCCAGACTAGGTATATCTGGAGTATGTTGGCAGCATCCAGACTTTGTACGCCTTCAGCAGTTATTATCCAGCATCGGTCAGCTACGTGTTGAGGTTCGAACCAACATGCATACCTGACAACAAATGATGCTATTTGAAGCTATTGGACTTCAAACTACAATATTTCAAGTACTGCATATAAAGTATGTGCCAAGTGAGATAATAATGTCAAATTCCTTGTTCTGTTCCGTTTCGCAAAATACCAATACCCCATAATTTGCTGAACGGAACGGAACAAGCTTTCCATGATTGTTTGATTATAATCAGTTCTCTGATCATGTGTGTGATATTTTATCTGGAAGCGGCTTGTTTGGTCGATACAACGTTTGAAACTGATATATGCGAAATTGTATAGCAACCTTTTTCGTTTTCATTATATGAGTACTTCCCGATTTATCTCCACAGTCTTTAATGTTTAATGCATAATGTGATTCCACACACATATTGAATGACACAATGCATGCCCGAATTGCTGACTATGTATATCAGGTGTATGTTGACAGCATCCAGACTTTGTACGTCGTCAACAGTTATACCTCAACAACCAGTGTTACCAGAACCTTTACACGGAGCTAACCGATACTGGATAATAACAGTTGGAGGCGTACAAAGTATGGATGTTGTCGACTTGTTCCTGTTATACCTAGTCAGCAATTCGGGCATTCATTGTGTTATTCACTTTTTACGTGGAACCACATTTATGCATTAAATGATAAAAAAAATGTGAAGTAAATCTGGAAGTACTCTTATAACGAAAACGAAAAAAATTGCTATGCCATTTTGCATGTTTCATACCTTGTATCGACCAAACAAGCAGCTTCCAAATAAAATACCACACACATAATCAGAGAATATATATATAGGAGTATATCAGGGGCGTGTTGACAGCAACCAGACTTTGCGCAAAATACCGAACGGAACAATGTTTCCATAGTTGTTAGATTCTAATCAGTTCGCTGATAATGTGTGTGGTATTTTATTTGGAAGCTGTTTGTTTGGTCGATTCAAGGTATGCAACTGATATATGCAACATTGCAAAGCAACTTTTTTCGTTTTCGTTATATGACTACTTTCAGATTTATCTCCTCATTTTTTATCGTTTAATGCATACATGTGGTTCCACATATATATTGAATAACACCATAAATGCCCGAATTGCTGACTAGGTATAGCAGGAACAAGTCGACAACATCCAGACTGTACGCCTGCTACGTATGCTGTCAACATACTCCTGATATACATAGTCAGCAATTAGTGCATGCATTGTGTCATTCAATATTTGTGTTGAACCACATTGATGTATTAAACAAAAAATAAAAAATGTGGAGATAATTCTTGAAGTACTCATATTATGATGTGTTTGTTTGTTTGTTTGTAAGGTGTTTTACGTCATTTTCAACACATGTAAGGTTATATATGACGGTCGATTTTTTGTGGTGGCAATTTTGCATATATCTGTTTCATACCTTAAATGTATACACCAAACAAACTGCTTCCAGATAAAATACCACACTTATTACCACAGAACTGATTAGAATATAACAACTATGGAAACCTTGTTCCCCGGAGTATTGGTATTTTGCGGAACGGAACGGAACAAGATTTCGAATTTTATATTATCTTACTTGCACATCAGTTGTATGCAGTACTTTAAACATTGTCGTTTGATTACAATAGCTTTAAATAGCATGAATTTGATTATACACCATTGTTTGAGGTATGCATATGAAAACAACTAAATATTGGTTCGAACCTCTACACGCAGTTAACAGATACTGGATAATAACTACTGTTGAAGGCTGACAATGTCTGGATGCTGTCAACATTTTCATGAATACATAGTCAGTAATTCAGGCATGCATTGTGTCATTTAATATGTGTGTTGAACCACATTTATGCATTAAACAAAAAATAAAAAATGTGGAGATAATTCTGGAAGTAGTCATATAACGAAAACGAAAAAGTTGCTCTGCAAGTTTGCATGTATGTTTCATATGTTTTATCGACCAAACAAACTGCTTCCAGGTAAAATACCACACACATTATCAGAAGACTGATTAGAATCTAATAATCATGGAAACCTTGTTCGGTTCCGTTCTGCAAAGTACCAATACCCCCGAATTTTATATTTTCTTACTTTGCACATAATTTGTATGCATTACTTTAAACATTGTCGTTTGAAGTCCAGTAGCTTTATAGCAGGCATTTGATTATACACAAGTGTTTGAGGTATGCCTGTGAAAACAACTAAATATTGGTTCGAACCTCTACTCGCAGGGTTTTTCTTGGCTTTGTCAAATTATCGAGATGGACAAAGTGACGTAAAGTTTACATTGAGTTATATAGGGAAAAGTATACAAATCTTAATTTCTCTGAAAATGCTTTAAATATTTTGATTAAACCTAGACAATTATGTTACGTGTGCGGTATCCATTCAGATATGTGTTCTTCTTCCCCACCTGTGATCTGAGATGGCCGTCGTTACATAAAACAGACACATTTCAGAAAATTTCTGAATACATCTCCGCCAAAATTGCTTATTCCTTCATTTTATGAAATTTCTTGTGCATATTCCATATGTTAATCTCTACCAAAGGTATTCTTTAGTGTTATCAAATGTTAAAGATGGCCGGCACAGGGACACAAAGTTTAGTTACAAAGAAATTAGGGGTTTTGTTCACTAGTCCTAATTATTATATAATCATTTGGACTATTACAATTTGCATAAGTCCGACTCTATAAAAATCTAGATTGTACTAGCCAAAGATAATAAATAGAGTTTAATAACCAGTGTTTTTGAGATACGGGAAATATCTCCCGAGGTAGTGAAATGGCCCCGATATAAAGAACGAGTTCTTATATCGGGGCCATTTCTCTAGCGAGGGAGATATTTTCAATATCTCAAAAACACTGGTTATTAAACTATATACTACATAATTTAAAAAGATATTTTATTAATATTTCTAATGATTCACGCCTTTTTACACCAGTTTGCACGAGAACGCCAAGACAGCTTTCAGTATTTTGATGAAACTGGACAACAAAGTTTTTTGGATGGTGCCCGCTCAGTCTTCTTTTTTTTCTTTTGTTTTTGTCACCACCCGAGTTCCAAGATGACCACCATTAATAACAAAATAGACACACAATTTAGACAACTTTAAACTACATCTGCGAAATTGATTTTTCAGTGCCTAGTGAAATTTCATGTGCATGTTCCTAGTGTGAAGCTTTACCAAGGTGTGTTTTTTGTCTTCATCATATGTTCAAGATGGTGGTCACAGGGAGAGATAGAGTCAGGTCTAGTCTACTTAACATTCCTAAACGAAATGTCAACATAAGTTCAATTAATCTTCAGAAGAAAATGCTTAAGAAAGTGTTTAATATGAATATATAAAAATCAAAGCACTAAAAGTGCTGAATGCGGCGGGTTTTGTATAACGGACAAAATCTGAATAAGATTGAACATGCCATGAATAACAAAGTGCATGAAAAATGAATAGAAATGGGGGGAAATAGCGACCGACACGAGTTGTTCTTGCCATTTTTACATCTTGTCAATTGGTATAGCTTTCAGATCCGGAATGCCTCTCTACCTGTCTGTTCTTGCACAACTAGACCATGCACTCTACAATCTACGAAAGTTTTGATCGAATCCGAGATATAACGATAAAAAGATTTCTATATGTATTATATTCCAACAAAATAACAATCCAGTGGTGTCTGAACATGTTTCTTCATTTTGTCTTATCATTAATAATAATTCACTGACATCGTGAATCACTAAAAAACCTTCGAAATAGGTGTTGATATATACAATTATACATAATAAAGCAATAATCATGTTGTTTTCAAGTTCTGTTTGAAGTAAAATCAAATAAAACAATGCCGTAACTAGAACGTTTTCCCCAGTATTATCAACTATTGTATTAGGTTAAACAATGCACATTCTGTAGACACAAGTGATATGTTCTCATTTGGAATATTATTGTTTTCCTTTTACATACACAGAGCTCTCGTCTTAGTTTAAGTCAGTTCTTCTTATTACTTTCATTTCATGCAAACCCGGAAGCACTATTTATCTACGCGGAGGCATATAATTTGAATGCTGTTCGGCTGCCACTTATGTGCTATTTTTAGCTCTCAGAGCTATTTTTAGCTCAGAAATATGTCCAGCCTTAAATGTGTGGTATACAGTTATGTTAACATTGCAGCGTGGAGTTTGCTCCCCGTCGCAACAATTGGACTCCCTTGTGTAAGGTTTAACACTGTGGACTTCATTTGAACAAACCTGATAGCATACATGGTCTAGGATATGAAGATTGTTTTCTAAAAAAGACAACTCAAAATACGTACAATACTTCTTTAAAAAAAGAATACCCTACAGTTGTCCCCGATACTGCTATATTTGTGTACAATGGGACACCTGTGCGGTCTATATTTACCGTTAACTTTTTATTAATGAGGTCACAACTAGTCAATATATTATCACTTATTAACATACATCTCATTAATCGACACCGATTCCAGCCAGACATGCGACCAGGACATATTCAGAAACAATAAACAGCTCATCTCCTCTGCAAATTGCAAAAGATATAATGACGAGGTATGACAACAGAAAAAGGCAAGGGACGTCCGGGATGTGTTTCAAGTGATGAATATCTTTAAAGGCCCTGGGTCGATATTCATAAAGCAACGTAAAGCTACAGAGTCTCTATTTCGTACAGGTTTATAAATATACTGCTTCAGAATATATGTGATAAAAAAAGTATTTGCCCGGAACGGGATTTGAACCGGAACCGTTGCGCTTTTAAGTTTTGATGGACGTACGTCTAACCACTAGACCACGGCTGTGTATTGGTATGTTCTAGCATTATTAAAGACCGAGATTGGTAGTCCAGGGGAACTCTCGGGTGATTGGCACTTATCATTAAATCCTGCCACGTTAGGGCCATTAATCTGTGATTATAATGGCCCAAGAGCACAAACCACTGAATGATAACATCTGTATAAATTCCTGTGGTCAGTTCTGTATTTCTGTGAGGAGAAATGAATATTCTAACTCAGCAAATTGAACTGATGACTGATGATCTCACATGGATACTCATTATGGATTACTTTTCTCCCATTATGTGTTTATAATCAATGACTTTGCTGATTTAACGCCAGAATAAGGCGACGTCGACGTAACGTCATGACGTCGTAAGTCACATACATGACGTAAGATAACTCTTTATTACATTGCTATGCGTAAAAGATCGGGATTTCTTAGTGCAAGAATATTCATAATCGCTAAATATAAATAACTGACTCAGAACACAATAATAACTAACGTTGCTAACTCAGAACACAATAATAACTAACGTTGAGACATTGAGGCGTGACGTCAACAAAGTGTTGCTGACGTCGACATCATCCGCCGAGAACGTTCAATAAAGCGAATATTTGTTTGAAAAACGTAATTTAAAATGTAATAAATAGATTATTTAACTGCTGGGATCAATTATTGGATAATCCTTCACTTGATGGTAGATGTACTTTGTTTTTTCACTCATTCGCGTGTGCTCGTTCGTGAAAAGAACCACACGTCTTCCACTCGTGAAGGATTTCCCTATAATCGATCCCAGCAGTTAAATAATCTCTACATTTCAAATGAGGAAAATTCCTATCTCACATGAGCAGAATGCATACATACACACATACGTACACACACATGCTCTCACATATGTACGCACGCATGTACGCACTCACATACGTACGCACGCACATACATACATACTTATGCACATGCATACCTGCACACAGGCGCGTGCACATATACACACTACCTATATACAAGCATGTGAGCCTTAATATTATCAAACAAATACATATACAGACACACATATAATCTTTATATATATGTATTACTATGTCTTGCCGAAACGAAATACAGGGAACTAGTTACATACATAATCCTCTTGTAAATGTAAGTAAAGTAAGTAAAATTTCCCAAGAAAATATCACAACAATTACTATCGTTTGTATTAACTATTGCTTGTTTAGTGCTATATCTTGCAGAACTATCTATGTTGTTTTGCATTCGTGTATATCTTCAGCCTGTCAATCTATTCCAATGAATGCACGAATAATTGTAAACGTGTCAAATGTTATTGACTATTTTGTATTATTTCGACTTGTAAATGTTATTGACAGTTTTGTATCATTTTAGGATCTTAGGGAAAATTGGACCTTGTCCAACTGAGTTCCTCGTTAATAAAGTCATTTATTATTATTATTAGTCCCCCACCCCACCCCCCCACCCCCCAGTCCCGGGTGTGTGTGTGTGGGGGGGGGACTATAGGTTTGCACCCCGTCCTTCCGTCCGTCCTTCCTCCGTCCTTCCGAATGCTTGTCCGGGCCATATTTTCAATACTATAAGACTTTGAGATACTAAACTTGGTATGTGGACACATCTTGGGATAGCGGTGTGTCGCGTACCAAAATAAAGTCACTGTGACCTTGACCTTGACCTGTGACCTCTGCCATAGAAAATGCTTGTCCAGACCGTATTTGCAATACTATAACACTTAGAGATACCAAACTTGGTATGTAAATACACCTTGTGATAGCGGTGTGTCGCATACCAAAATAAGGTCATTGTGACCTTGACCTGTGACCTCTGTCATAGAAAATGCTTGTCCGGACCGTATTTTCAATACTATAACACTTAGAGATACCAAACTTGGTATACACCTTGGGATAGCGGTGTGTCGCATACCAAAATAAGGTCATTGTGACCTTGACCTGTGACCTCTGTCATAGAAAATGCATAGAAAATGCTTGTCCGGACCGTATTTTCAATACTATAACACTAAGAGATACCAAACTTGGTATGTGGATACATCTTGGGATAGCGGTGTGTCGCGTACCAAAATAAGGTCATTGTGACCTTGACCTTGACCTGTGACCTCTGTCATAGAAAATGCTTGTGCGGACCGTATTTTCAATACTTTAACACTTAGAGATACCAAACTTAGTATGTCGATACATCTTGGGATAGCGGTGTGTCACGTACCAAAATAAGGTCATTGTGACCTTGACCTTGATCTTTGACCTACATCATAGGAAATGTCTGGAAAATGCTTGTCTGTGCCGGTGGGGGACTATGGATTGCCCTGCAATTATTAATGCTCTTATTATTATTATGAAACAATACATGAATACATATAGGCCTTGAGCCAGGACCCAAAATTTTCGATATTGTCACCAACTCAAGGGACAAATTCTACCATCACTTTTTGAAAAGAGCAATGTATATAGATTACATTTTTCCATGATAGCAATCTGGAACAGGTAGCTTATATAAAAAAATCGAACATTAATAGGTTACCATTGTAGCGCGTTCATATAAGTTTTTGATGTTCATTTTTGAATGTCATGCTTGTGTGAATAATTATTGATGTACTTTTTAAAGATACACTTAAGTTTACAATTCATTCAGTTACATAAAGCGTAAATAAGCTCTTTTTTAGTACTGAATTCAGTTTAAAATCTCTATTTTGCTTCAAATTAGAAGTCAATTTACCCCACCCACTATTGACACATTTTTATGCGTTTAGTTTAGTTAATATTTTTTACAATATATGTGTAAACTTGTAAGAATCAGTAATTTACAACCTTTCTACATGATTTAAATAATATTATAATATGAATAAGGGATTGTTATGATATATTGATGAAATTAAGTACTAAGCAATGTTCATGGCATTGCACATATGCGTTCAGTAAGCCTGATAAGTTGAGACACATGCCAAACTGGAAGTATAAGCCTTCCACAAAGTAACTGCAACATAAATAGTATTAACATGTTCTGATATATACATATATTGCACAGACGACACATAGTCCAAAGGATTCTAGATAAAGGTAATGTGCGGTTTAACGTTGTTTGTTTTAACAAAAGTCTTTTTTAGGTGTATGCGTCATGGCAATACTTATTATGATTACTCATTTGGATTATATGTATTACACATAAATACATGAATTAAACATTGCATATTGCGACGCAAAATCATAAATGTTGTCTATTGTAATACTTTTTAATTACACTTTATGCTTATTTTAAGGATTTTTACACCTGAATTACCCCACCCATATACAACACAATGAGGAATTCTGCAAATGAAATGTAAAAATAGTAGTATATGCATTTGCACCAACCATTTTTGTGTTACTAAAAAAAGAAACAACGAAGATGAATTGATTTGAATTGGGGTTTTACGACGCACCAACACAAACATGTTATATTGCGCCAACAGGAATGAACATTCGACCCGGCTCACTCTTCATTAACATCTAGATAACAATTTGCAGAATGTGCCTAGAACCTTCTTACCTGCAGAACTGCAGAGTTGCTGCAAATACTCTAGTAAACACTCCATTTTTTTGGCTGGAGCCACGATCACTGCCACTACTGAAGTAGACCCGAAACAATACAGGTTTCATGATGAAAATAATGAACAAAAATGACAAAATTAACATGAATTCGGGGAAACTTTACCCCTGTCTGGATATGCAGTGGTCATATTCTTGCCCGGGAACCACACGGCGTCAACGAAGAAATACCTTTAGGGTGATACCCAGATCACTGTACTAACTACTTACCATGGCAACTATTTGTTAGTATTGGTGCAGTTGTTACAATATCACCTGCTTAGGATATGTATCTAAACATAGGTTGTGATGATCTCCGTACTTGATTTAGAGTATGGAATTAACCTAGGATAGTAAGCATCAACCCTACTTTTGCGCATGCAAGTGCAAGTGGAATGATTATTACCTAAAAAGGAAGGTGTAGAGAGAGAGAGGGAGTGTGTGTGGGGGGGGGGGGGGGGGGGGGGGGATTAAAGTCCCCTGTGTTATCCACTGCATCAACAGGCTGTATGCGCTCAAGCAGGATGACTGCATTAAAATACATACAACTAAAATGTTAATCAGTCATAAAGGTTATATACAAGAAGCTGGGTTCACAACGGTCTCTCTTATCTAGCAAGTTAGCATCAAGTTCATGTATGTCGAGTTGCAATATGCCTGCAAGCCTTATATATGCCCAGCTCATTGCTGTTTTGATAAACTTGGCAATTAATAATGCCTTGGGATAAAACAGGACAATTAAGAATACTCAGTACATATTATCTGGTTTAAATAATATAACTTAATTTGACAAAATAACATACATATAAGATATAAACAAAAATTAAACGCTTCCAGATAAGAATCGGTACCCAATGCATCGAGATAGATTACATTTTGTGATCACGGTTAGTTTACTGATGTTTACTCTTAAAGCTTTATCCGACATACAGGTGCTACTGCAGTTAAAGTAGCTATCCCGCCAACTACAGCCACAGTTTACAACATATGTACATCGTTTCTAAACCTACTGACCACGAGGTATATACATAATTTACATCGTTTGAGAATCAAAACTCTATAGATACAATATAAAAAGCTTTACCCAGCCAGACAAAAAAAACAAAAATGGATAATTCATTTTACACTTATTCACTTACGGATAATACAAAAACCCATGAATAAACATATACTTTTAAGCGATACACATGCATTATTATATGAGATGAACACCTGGATAGAGTTTTGATAAACTGTTTTTGTAGTGTAATAATTGTGTCGTAATTTGGCGGGTTATTTTAAAATGTGTATAGCAAACACCTAAAAATCAACAGTTAAACAGTAAAATGCCTTTTCTTTTCCTTTCTGTTCTTTTTGCAATTTGTCGATAATGCGGTGGTCTACCTCGTGGTTTTAGTTCGTGGATTTATTCAATATGCGATTTGTAAACATGGTTAAGTCTTCATAATGGAATACCTTATCAAAAGTCACATTCTCTATATATTTCAGTTCGCTTAAAACTTTTAAAGTGATTTTATGAAAAGTGTACAACTTCAAGCCATAAACAAGAGACCCACTCGCCTTGTCTCAAAGTGTTCTCATGTTTTAAGAAACAACAACAATTTCTTTATATAAATCTGTAAAACTGTGATCCCCGTAGTGGCCATATTTGACCCCCTTGTCGCCATTTGAACAAACTAGGTAGAGGATCATAAGCTTATGGTACATGCGAACTATTATTTAGCTTTTGAAGTATCAAAGAAGCTGTTTGAATATCTTTTCCTATATAATTCAATGTTATAGTGTGACACCCGGGACAGGGCCAAATTTGATTCCAGGCTTGATTCAAGGGACACCGTTTAAATTATTTGGTACAGGACAATAATCTTAAGCTACAAATAAACTCTATGTAAGTATGTGACCCACGGGACCGGGCGAAATGTGACCATAAGATCACCATTTGAACAAAATAAATTGGTAGAGATCGATACTCTTATGCTACATGCATCGTATTAGACCTCTAGCTCTTGTAGTATCAGAAAACGAATATTTTTATGGACTTTCCTATATAACTCTTTGTAAAATTTTAACCCCAGAACCGGGCCTGTACAATATGCAAAAAAGTAGACCTCTGGCTCTTGTTTTTTTTAAAGAAGAGATTTTAAAGATGTTTCTATATGACTCTATGTACATATATGACCCCAGGGTCGGAGCCAGATATGACCCCAGGGTCAACTTTTTAACAAGCTTGCTAGTGGACCATAAGCTTATGCTTCATGTATAATATGGGACCTCTAGCTCTTACAGTTTTAGGGGAAATTATTTATTTTTAAAGATTTCCTATATAACTGTATGAAAAATGTTACCCCCGGGGCTGGGCCATATTTGATCCTGGGGTCACCATTTTATAAATACTTGTTAGAGGACCCTAAATGTATAATACATGCAAAATATTAGACCTGTAGCCCTTCTAGTTTCAGCGAAAACGATTTTTTAAAGAAACAAGAGTTTTGCTTAAAAGGGGGAGATAACTCTAATAACTGGAATCAGCTACCCTGTTTACACTGCTATCATGGATTTTTTGTTTCTCTACAAGGTACTCAATAACATGGTACTAGTAAGAATGTGTCCCTTGAGATGGTAACAAAAAAGTGTATGGCTCACGGTCTAATAACAATAAAATCAATTCTTGTTTAGAACACAATGTACATGTAGTTCAACCTTCAGTAGATTACATTTATTGATACAGGTTATATTCACCAATAAAAATATTTTAATACAAGATTATTTGCACTTTGTTAATTCTTAGTTCACCTTTCATTGAGTGGGCATTGACTCACATAAAACCATAAAACAGTCTGGATCAGAAGTAGCAGACACATGGTGATAGTGGAGTCAGTTACGAGGTCAGAGAGTAATTGCTTTACAATCACTGTCAATCACCGGAGAGTTCCCCTGGACTACCAATCTCGGTCTTTAACAATAAATAGACATTACGTAATAACTAGCGCACACACAAACTCATCAAGCGCTAATAACAAGTCGAGATATGGTTGTTTTGAGGCGGAATATTAGTTTCATATTGATAACATAGAGTATTACACCAGGCAATGTTAATGTATACGTCCGACAAGATGGACTATATATTCATGGATTCATCTTGAATTGCGTTCAAATATGTTATCTTGCCTCATATTAAATGGTAGTTTGTATACCATTTTCTCAAGAAGTGGATAGAGCCCCTGACTTGAAATCAGAAGGTCGTGTGTTCGAGTCCCGAAACAGGTTTTTTTCTTCTGTAAGTCATAATGTTACCTGGGTACAGGTACGATGTGCACTGGTCGATGTCTATACAATAAATGATGTCCTGCTTTATATTTGCTCACTTAATTACCCGATTTCGTAATGAAAGAAGAAATCGATTGATATAGAGACTCTGTACCTTTAAGTGGAAAATATTACTTTAGTCAAAATCTAAGATATTTGCATATTTTTAAATCTCCTTCTTAACCTCCCTAAGATAAATATTTAGCTGTAGATTTTATTTATCCATAACTTTATTAGCAATATTAAGAAAACGTCTTAACTCGATAGAAAATGGTGTTTATAAAAATGATAAAATTTGACTAAAGATATTGCTAAAAGTTTTATGAATACGGACCCTGTACGGGAATCATTCATACAAACGTACAATTCCAATGCATCTGATTTATTTTGCTACGGACCTTGTAGCAGCTCAATCAATAATTAGAAAACTGCAAAGAAACAGCATCTGTCAAGATTAATCAAATTACCAAATAAAATAACTTTTTAGTGTCCTGTTTCGAGAAAACAAAACATGAAATTATGCAGCATGCGTA
This sequence comes from Cyrtodaria siliqua, assembly GCA_037043455.1. Lineage (NCBI taxonomy): Eukaryota > Metazoa > Mollusca > Bivalvia > Adapedonta > Hiatellidae > Cyrtodaria > Cyrtodaria siliqua. Next base: position 52,413 of record JAWPHD010007658.1, read on the forward strand.
TATCTGGTTCTCGTATAGGTAAAACTACAGCTATGGTAAGCTCCGAAGTTTTATTTCGAAGGGTACGGGCCGTTGCAGAGTCACGCTCTTTCTCTTGACAACGTTATGCATTTATAAGCTATCGTCTATCCCACCTTCAATCTTTGTTGACGGAACGACGGGAAAACTATAATGGCTGTTCTGGCAAAATTGCTAGAAGGTGAATCTAGATCTTTAGTAGACTCTGACGTTTGATTTCGAAGAGATTGACCGTGGTAACTAGACGCGATCATTCTCTAATGTGTTTCGTCAGACTGTGTATGTTCTTGTTTGTTAATCTAGCTTCTGCCAAGTTAGTGAGTACTTACTTTGTAGCTTTCTGTGTTTTTTGTGTTGTTGCTCTTTATATTCATATATACGTGATCATCTGTGTTTACTTCTATTGCCTATTAATGATGCCTAGTCTGTTAGAGGATATATCCTGGAGGGTATTGTCTTATGTACACTGTCCCGGTTAATTGTGATGACGAATAGGGTAAGAGCGAGGTTCGGTGCCATGGTTTAAAACCCCAGCCGCCTTTTTTGCCAGGGCGATACCTCATGTTGTCAACCATTTCATGTTTTATGTCCCATACTTTTAAAGGGACACACGGCAATCTTTATTTTTTAAAAACTCAAGGCGTCCTGCTAGTTTTTCTGCATAACTTGCATGTGTTCAATCATTAATATTAATTATAAGTCAGAATAGTATTAAGCAATTTGTTTTTACATATTTATTTTTTTAATTATTGCACCAATAATATTTTAAAAGTTATAGAATAATACGACAAAATAGTTAATACTTAAAATTTGATTTATGTAAATGTAACCAGGGTTAAAGTAAAAATGATACTGGATATATAAATCGAGACACCTATTTCAAACACTTCAAGATTGCCGTGTATCCCTTTAAATATGTATGTATCCATATAATTGTTTTTGTTTCGAATGCATGTTTTTGATTGACTGCGTTTTGTTAAAGCTACGTTTTCTGTCTGAGTGTGTATCTACTTATTTGTATGAGCGTCCTGCCATGCGGGGGTGGGGCGGGGGCGGGGCGGGGGCGGAGGCGGGGGTTGGGGGGGTAAAACCAGGACATGTGCTTTTCAGTTTGATGGAACAGCATTTTTAAGATATCTTGACCAAAAAAGATCTGACCTATGATGAATTGAGTTGCTTATTTTTAAACAGAATGCATGGTTGCTAAGCATATGCAACATGTTTCTTTGGACTGTACGTGTATCTTATACTTTAATTAACAATATGTCCCACCCATAAGTATGCTTAGGAAACTGCAATGCACCTTTTTTCAATTTCTTTTAAAACTAGAACTATCACTGAAGGTAATGAATACCCTCGCTTTTTGATCAGATGTTAAGTTTAGGAACAACCCATTCAAAACATGCAAGTAACAAAAAGGTGTGTTACGGGACGTGGCGCGAAGCGACCGGACACGAAAAAACGGGACAAAATGTGTTACGGGACGGGACGTTACGGACAGCGTGACTCCTATATAGCCCCACTTCACTTTGTGAAAAGGGGGGTATAATGACGTTTTATCAAGTATAGCTCGTGAAAAATGTGTTGTATTATATGTCAAAGAGAAAATGTAATAAAAGCAGTTTACAATGCAAATATTCTTAGCATTTGTAGCTGTTACTTTAATTTTAAGTTTATTTCAAACTTAGTCACCTATTTAACAATTTCTATTAGATAAAGCTTTTGGTAGCACATGTTCTCATACAAGAGATGCCATTTTGATTTATAGTACCATATAGTGATATCGCATATTCGATTACGTGATATCAAATATTTAAATCAGAGGCATTCTTTACTATAGTAAATAGAGAAAGGATAGAGAGAAGAAGAGATAGTGTTATAGTATATGATCAACAAAGAACAACGAAGATGTGACAATTAGAAGGGATTTAGACATCATAGTTCTAAATTACAATAAATGGATTTTTTTATAAATATGATAATTTACTGATTTATATAGGAAAGAAAATCAACTGTCAAAATAAGTAAGCTAAATTGTATTAATGCATTATATGAGCAGTTAATGATTTTGCATTCCTTTGTTGTGAAATGCATTGCTTTAAATGATATTTCCTATGGTAAATTAAAACTGTGACATCTGGCGAATTCCGTATCCGTTTTAGAACAACCTTCAAATGTTCATAAAAATTATCTTCCTTGTTCATCAACCGATTTTGATAATTCGTTTACCCTTTTCCATGTTGTTCAGAACTCTCAATAATTAAGCTTGTTTGACTGTTTTTTTTCTACATTCCTTTAAGTCCAGTTGACTTAACTATATAACACTATCTCTTCTTCTCTCTATCCTTTCACCATACTATTGTAATGAAAGCCTGTGCTTGATATCACGTATTCAACGTATTGAAATACGTGATATTAAATATTTCCACAGTACAGTACCATCCAGTGATGACGAAAATTACAGGCTGAAACGAAAATAAGTGACATTTTGAAATATCCGTGAGACAGTACTTTGATTTTAGAATCAAGGGAAGTAACGCTTAACAATCTATGTTTATTAATCTATTTTTAGAGCATGGGGAATTCCACCGGAATTTCCAAAATTGGAACACTCTATTGTTTATTTTGAGGCGCCATTGAAAAGGTAAGGTTTCTTCAAATGAATTTCTTTCTTTTTCCATAAGCTAGATCATTGTGTTGACATGATCAAAGAAATAATTGTACATGAACATAGGGGATGTCAGTGTCTCGTACATTTTAAGAGTGGCAATTACAAATAAAGATGGTGGGGTCCGTGCCTTTTGATGCACAATTTGTTTTATTTTGAAAGAGAACAATCTTGAGTAATTTCTTTTAATACACGATAACTTATTTATGAAAATGGGTATCATTAGCAGAGGTTCAACTATAAAATACAGATGTTTTCGACGGTGTTCCTAAATTGCATACAGGTATAATGATAGTTTTGACCAAAATATTATTCTGTCAAAACAAGAAATTATAAACTTACTTCAACATAGAAGTTGTAATGTATTCACAGGGATGTACAGATATGCTTACCTTTATTTAAAGGAGTCACAAATAGACAGTCTTGGGCTCCTTTGCATCCTGGGCACTAGTGCATAAAATACATGTCTACGAACGGTGAGACTATTTTTGATATGCGCCGTCCTCTGACGTGCATACTCGTTTGACTTTTTTATGTCTGAATTTCCCGCAGATTCTCTGTGCTACAAATAAACACTCAATTTAAACTGATACACTGAATTTATAAGTGTACAACTTACCTTAGGTGAAGAAAGATCATTTGTTATCCATTTCACACTAAAATTTTAATCCAAAAAACATTTTGATATGAAATACATTAGTTTAAATCTAGGTACTATGCATTGTACGAACAGCAAAACATAGGTGTCTTACGTGGTGACGTCATATAAGAAACGTTTACACACCGTCTGAAATTGTCTACACGTTTTTGATCGTCACAGGGTGCATTTTAACGTCCGTATAAAAAAGCACCCCAGACGTCAAATAAATGAGACTACCTGCCCACACAAATAGATCCCCGAACAAACTACTTTAATGTTCGTGCAGAATCATACATTTACCCATCTGCAACATGGGCCACATTGACCCTTGTTAAAAATGGTCAGATATGGCTGAAAAATTATCAAAATCTCAAAACTGTTTGCATGCAGCACACTTTTTCAGATTCATCTGATTGTGTAATACAGTTCTCTAAAGAGTGAAACAAACACGAACACGTGCAAATGGGGTGATGATGTTTTAGGCGTAACTTTTGTTGAACAATAGACTTTAAACGTTTTGGTCACGAGACTTTTGTACTTACAACAATTCAGTCTGCGCAGACAAGCATTGTATTTTTAAATCAGTGATGTTATTCTCTTGGAATAGTCACTTATCTGTAGGGAAGTTTTGGGATTAGAGTGAACTCGGATAGGATCATTTTCGTTTTCTCGCTAAACTAAACCTTTGAATGTATTATTTTCTCTAAAACATTAGCGATGACATGCACCTGTGTTATTCACATTGTGAACTTTGAAATAATGCTCAAACCAAAATAATACGAGATAAATTGAGACTGTCGAAAACCAAGAACGTCGAAGGCGGGAAAATGTATACCATGGTTATGTACAGAAATGTCTTTGAGCAAAAGGAGAAAAAAAATGTCAGTAAAAATGCACGTTTGTAGATTGAAAATATTTTCAGTGCCATTTAATGTCCATCAAAAAAAAAGGGGAGAAAAATGTTAAATTCTACCCGTTATTGTGACAGTATTTTATTACTTTTCATGTCAGACTATGGTGCTACAGACCAGTCACACAGGGGTCACTGCTGCAGTAGGTCAAGGTCAGCCACAAGTTGAAGGTCAAATTGCAACGGTTGGTCCTCCAAGATATCCTAATGTTTACGGTCAGTAGTTTTTGCATCTCTTGCTTAGCATGGCAAGACACTAAGGGATTACTTTGCCCGTCCAGACGTCATCACAAAAACAGCATTCAGTGTAACTTTTACATTTCTTCATCAAACTTTGGATATATAATGAGGCAAATATAACTTATAATAAGGTCAAGGTCACAACTCAGTCTAGTCTGGGTTAATTATCATACATTCTGGGACATGGCCCGGCAGGCAACACACATGCTCCAGCGACTCCTATCTAGTTATATTTTGGTAAATACATTATGTAAAGTTTGTAAACATAATTACTTGTTTAACATCTGCAAAATCATTTTGTTTTTATGACTAATTATGACTATAAGACTAGTTGGATGTAGCACCAATAATATATTTATATCTGTTGTCAAGTAACGATTTGTTTGTATGGTATTTTACGTCATTTTCAACCCATGTAAGGTTATATATGACGGTCGATTTTTTGTGGTAGAGGCAGACCACCCACATTTCCTGGGTAGAACCAGTACTGTACACCTCCCGCCATCTGTAAGAATCGACACTTCCTCATAATCGAGCTCCCAGTGGGATTCAAACCCGCAGCGGTGAGAGACGAAGGTTTCCAACGCAACGTTGTTAAGGCCAAAAATATATATATCTGTGTTTCCGGTGGCCCGACCAACTATATTTTTAAGGGGCCTTAAACTTTTTATGAAAAAAAATATTAAAAAAAAAATAAAAATAATAATAATAATTTTAATTTTGTTCTGAACAATGATTCATCACAATATATCGAGGTAAACTGACATCACTGAGAAAAACTTTCATATTTTTAAATAATTATATGCAAGCAGGTGATATGTTAAAATGATTTTGAATTAATATACTCTTCAAAATAACCACAAAAAAGAACAATAATAACTACTTCCCCTTTAATATTCTGCATTTCATGTCCTTATAAAAAGTTAATACTTTTCGGTCAAGTAACAATTGTTAAATAATAAAGTTGGACCTAAAAACTGCAAAACGACAATAAAATGTTCAATAATGGAACAATTAAAAAATGAAACCTATCAAAACGTGGTCCTTAAATTATTTTGAGGAGTATAAATTCAGGTGTAATTCTAATAGTTCTAGTAATAGTTATCATGAATTGATTTAAGTTCATAAAGAAAGATACTATTAAAGTCACGATCTCCATGATGGAATTCTCTGTATGGTATTATTTCAGAGTCCAAACGGGTCCTGCAAAACTGGGAGCTAATGAAAATAGCGCATGAAACTGGCCAAGTTAATGTCAAATATTATCATATGTGTAAGTACTAGTTTAAAGGAATGCTGACTTAGGTTTAAGTAAGTTTATATTAATGAGGTTTGTGAAAAATTGGAAAAGGTGAAAGAATTACCAATATTGGATGATAACAAACAGAAGATATGACTATTTAAATGTTCTTCTAGGAGGCTGCCTATGATGCCATAGTTCTAAATTACCAGATCACTGTCACATTCACAGTTAGAACCAGTCATGACTGCTGCCAGTCACATATGCTGACTACCAGTCACACCAGCTACCAGTCACACCTACTGCCAGTCACATGTAATGCCACAGTTACAACTATCAGCCAGGCCTACTTCCAGTCACACCTATCAGTCACACCAGCTACCCGTCACACCTACTGCCAGTCACAACTACTAATAGTCATGCCTACTTCCAGTCACACCTACCAGTCACACTTACTGCCAGTCAGACCTACTGCCAGTCACACATATTGCCATTCAGATCAACTACCAGTCACACCTATTGCCAGTCACACCTACTGCCAGTCATCCATATTGCCAGTCACACCTACTGCCATTCATAGCAACTACCAGTCACACCTAGTACTGCCAGTCACACCTACTACCACAGTTACACTTACCAGTCACACCAACTTCAAGTCACACCTTACTGCCCAACATGCCTTAATACCATAGTCACACCTTATTTACCACTTCGCAATATACCCTAGTCACACGTTTCTTAAGGTTGGAGATACCACAGACTGCAGGCAGATTTACCCAATCTATTACAACATGTTGAAACTGCTTATTGTAAGAATGATTTTCCCACTTTCAACTGTCGTTAAAGTCCCCATCCTGCCATCAACAGGCAAATTTGACCACAAATGTACACCATTTTTAAACCTACAACGACGAAATATATATATAACACATTTTGAGTATCCAAACTCTATAGACAGTCTATAAATGACTTATCCAGCCAGGCCAAACCCCAAAACTGGAGCGTCATTTTAAGACTTAGCAACTCAAAATTCATTTACGCATAATCAGTCACAGGTATGTTAAGAACCCATAAATAAACCTATACTTGTAATCGGCACATATACATTATTATATTACCTGAACACCTGGATAGAGTTTGGCTAAACTGTTTTGTAGTGTAATTTTGCCGTTATTTGGCGGGTTAGTTTCTTTAATAAGTTGTGTAAAAAAACAAAAATGATTCACATGATAAACAAATACCCTCTCTAAATATAATTTCAGGCCAAGAGTTATTGAATAGAGATCGAGTCAGCAACACATTCAGTGTGTGCGAGCCCAGCTGTAAGGGGCGAACCGAGGGGATATACCAGGTCCTGCTGGGGCTGAAGGAGTGGCGAGGGGGCCTCCTGTACCTGGGGGAGCTCGCCACAGTGATGAAAAAGTTTGGATATGAAGATCTGGCAGAATCCTTCCCTCCCTAATGTGATGTTCACAGATACTGACATTTTAGGTTAAAAGTGTTCTTTTCTTAAAGAAGCTTTCAGTATGTGAAACAAGAATGAAAAAATATGTCAATATATGAAGGAGAAAAAAATATTAAATTTGCGAGATTGAGAATTTAAAGACAGGTAAAGGACGTGACACTTATTCAGGTTAGCTGTATGAAGACCTACTCCATTCATATGAAATTCTTCTTTAACAATGTTTGGAAGATAACATTGGTTTGTTAAAAAGAAAAAATGCCAGTAGTCAGGTGTAGCAGATTTATTGTGCTTTAGTTTGAACTGCTATAAAGCAATTTAGTTCTGAATAGCTTCAAAAAATAATAATGTAAAAACAATAACTATGGTGTCATCTGATGAAGGCTTAGATGCCAACAGCTTTAGGAAAATTAGTTTTATTTAGCACTGTTTGGTCGATATTCAACCAGTGCTCCCACTGGCCATTAAATCAACTGAAATTTATAGGATTACGATTCAGTTTGTATCCTTTTATCTAACATAGTTTATTAAAATACTCAATGCTGAATGGTTATTGAGGTGTTTTTAGCTCTACTGGCCAACGGCCAGCAGAGCTTATGGGATGGTGTGTTGTCCGTCGTCCGTCGTCCGTCGTCCGTCTGTCGTCTGTCGTCTGTCGTCCGTTAACTTTTCTTCAAACGACTTCTCCTCAGAAACCGCTTGGCTAATTTTGACCAAACTTCACCTGGATGATCCTTAGATGAATGCTTTTTAGATTTGTTAAAATTAGGTCAGCGCTACATCCAAGATGGCTGCCATTACCATATATGGTCGAAACCTTAAAAAATCTTCTTCTCCAGAACCGCTGGACAGATTTCAACAGTTTTTCTTTTAAAATGATCGCCAACGCCCAGACTATCAAGTTTGTTCAAATAAAGTCCCCGGAGTCAAAAATGGCCGTACCCCGGGGGTCCAAAGTTTGTATATTGAGGTTTTGCATGTTTTTCATATAGACATATAGGAAAAAACTTTAAAAAATCTTCTTCTCTGAAACCACAAGGCACATATCTCTCATGTATTACATGTAGCATCAGCTTATGGTCCTCTACTATGTTTGTTCAAATGGTGACCCTGGGGTCAAATTTGTCCCCGCCCCGGGGGTCACAGTTTTACATAGACTTATATAGGATTTTTTTCTAAAAAATCTTCTTCTCGGAAACTACAACAGCCAGAGGTTTGATATTTTGCATTTACTATAAGCTTATGGTCCTTTACCAAGTTTGTTCAAATGGTGACCCTCGGGTCACTTTTGGCCCCGCCCCAAGGGTCACATGTTTTACATAGACATGTATAGGGAAAAACTTAAAAAATCTTCTTCTCTGAAACTGCAAGAGCCAGAGGTTTAATATTTTGCATTTGCTATAAGCTTGTGGCCCTCTATCAAGTTTGTTCAAATGGTGACCCAGGGGTCACATTTGGCCCCACCCCGGGGGTCACAGTTTTACATAGGCTTGTATAGGGAAAAACTGAAAAAAATCTTCTTCTCTGGAACCACATGGCACAGAGCTCTCATGTAATACATGTAGCATCAGCTTATGGTCCTCTACTAAGTTTGTTCAAATGGTGACCCGGGGGTCAAATTTGTCCCCGCCCCGAGGGTCACAGTTTTACATAGACTTATATAGGATTTTTTTTTTTAAATCTTCTTCTCGCCAGCTACAAGAGTCAGAGGTTTGATATGTTAAATTTATTATAAGCTTATGGTCCTTTACCAAGTTTGTTCAAATAGTGACCCTGGGGTCACATTTGGTCCCACCCCAAGGGTCACATGTTTTACATAGACATGTATAGGGAAAAACTTAAAAAATCTTCTTCTCTGAAACTGCAAGAGCCAGAGGTTTAATATTTTGCTGTTGCTATAAGCTTATGGTCCTTTACCTATTTTGTTCAAATGGGGACCCTGGGGTCACATCTGGCCCCGCCCCGGGGAATCACAGTTTTACATAAATGCTTGTGTAGGGAAAAACTGAAAAAAAATTCTTCTCTGGAACTGCAAGAGCCAGAGGTTTAATATTTTGCATTTGCTAAAAGCTTATGGTCCTTTACCAAGTTTGTTCAAATGGTGACTCTGGGGTCACATTTGGCCCCGCCCCAAGGGTCACATGTTTTACATAGACATGTATAGGGAAAAACTTAAAAAATCTTCTTCTCTGAAACTGCAAGAGCCAGAGGTTTAATATTTTGCTGTTGCTATAAGCTTATGGTCCTTTACCAATTTTGTTCAAATGGGGACCCTGGGGTCACATCTGGCCCCGCCCCGGGGGTCACAGTTTTACATAAATGCTTGTATAGGGAAAAACTTAAAAAATCTTCTTCTCTGGAACTGCAAGAGCCAGAGGTTTAATATTTTGCATTTGCTATAAGTTTATGGTCCTTTACCAAGTTTGTTCAAATGGTAACCCTCGGGTCATATTTGACCCCGCCCCAAGGGTCACATGTTTTACATAGACATGTATAGGGATTTTTTTTTTTTAATTTTTTTTTTTTTAATTTTTTTTTTTGAATTATTTTTTTATTTTTGATTGATTTTTTTTTTTTTTTTTATAATTTTTTTTTGAATTATTATTTTTTTTTTTTTTTTATAATTTTTTTTTTTTAAATATGTGTTTTTTGTTATTTTATTTTTATTTTATTTTTTTTTTTTTTTTATTTTTTAAATATCTTCTTTTTTTTCTTCTTTTTTTTTAATTTTTTTTTTTAATTTTTTTTTTCTTTTAATTTTTTTTTTTTTTTTAGCTCTATGTTCGACCAGTAACAGAGGTGTTCTTGATTTAGTTAAACATGCTATATGTTGCCTCGTTAATACGGTTGGGCTTTCATTTTTCATCTGATCTTTTACCAAACTTTACCAGATTCTTTAGTTATGGCCCTTGATTTAGTTAAAAAGCTGTTTTTTTGCCCGAAACTTTGATAAAAAAACGTAAATGGCAGTCACTCACTTCATTGATGTTATAAGAGCCATGTTAGCCAGTAGAGCGTCCACAGGCCCTCTTGGGCCTCTTGTTAAAATTCCAATCAAGACCTCGGACATCATGTCCTTCAACCATTAGGACGTCCTTTTAAACAATTATACTTACTCCCTGCAGAAAGTGATTAATACCCCCACAATACCGCCTTGTCACATAAACATGGCAACCATAAGAAAACAATGGTAGGGCTACAAGTTATTACAACATTAGAAATCCGGCCCTCCCGCTACAAAATGTTCATACAATTTAGACAATGGCAAACAAATTATTTAAACTACAAAATATGAAATAAACAGGAAAAAAAAATAATGAGAGAGAGGAGAGGAGAGAGTTTTCAATATTGTTAGTGATCAGGGAAGAAGACCCGTGTACCAAAAATTATATAAATCCGTCGACCCTTTCACGAGTTATCGTCCGGACACCATTTTTTGGGCAAATTGTAAGTTGAAAAGGGGCCATAACTCCGTCAAAAATTGGTGGTTTGTAACCAAAGTCGAAATTGACCTGTATTTTATGGTCTTAAACCTGTGTACCAAAAATTATTTAAATCCGTCGACTCTTTCATGAGTTATAGTCCGAAAAACCGTTTTTTGGGCAAATTGTAAGTTGAAAAGGGGCCATAACTCCGACAAAAACTGGTGGTTTGTAACCAAAGTCGAACTTGACTTGTATTTTATTTAAATCCAACAACCCTTTCATGAGTTATCGTCCGTAAACCAACAGACCGGCGCACAGACCTACAAGCTCACGCCTATATACCCCTCAAACTTCGTTTGTGGGGGTATAACAACGATTACACTGTTTTAGAGTATCACCATACCCCCACCCCCACTTTCACAAAGTGAAGTGGGGGTTATATAGGAATCGCGCTGTCCTGAATGTCCCGTAGCCAAACACACATCCTCTTGGGTCCCATAATACATTTTGTTATATACTTTCCAGTGAAATAGTGGATTTTATGATTAAAATAAAACCTTTTATTTTCATTGTTTATATTTCACTCAAAATGACGTCACGCAACTGTTGAAATTGTTTATGTTGTTGACGTCATTATTTTGGCGCATTATATTTTTCTGCATAAATTTCCAGGTTGTGAGTATATGATAAATAGAATATTTGTTGGTTTGTCGTGAATATAGGATTTATTTTCATCTCGAAGTGAGAAAATTCAAATATGTTCACTCGTGCTAAAGCACTCGTGAAAATATAAGTTTCTCACTTCTCGATGAAAATAAATCCTATATTCACTCAAAACAAACAAATATCCTCTATTTAATTACTTCAGACAGTTTTGAATAGTTTCCAAACTTTGTATACACATAACAACTGATGACCATTAGTCCCATTATATCACCCATTCTTGATAGCCTAATATATTACAGAATTATGGCCTATTGTTTGACTTAGAATTTAAGCGGGGGTATTTATCACCTTCATTGATCATTCTAGATATGTTCGAAACAACAATAAAGTTGTTAAAAACAAGATAAAGCTGTATATTTTCGTCATATGATGGTGAGAGATGGACATACGTTGTAAGAATTTGTTTGTATTATGTTTTTTAATACATAAAAATCCATGTCGGATAAGAAATAAAATATTTCCAGCAGGTTTATATTGTGCAAGATCAAAACCTGGTGTTTGAGACTTTAAACACATGGAAACCTCAGCCTTACGGCCCTTGGTATCGATGATCTTCAGGTCCCGTCCACCAGGTATTGATCTGGGACAATAAAAACTCGCTGGAAATATTTTATTTCTTAAATCATTAAGTCCATTTTAGCTGTATAGATTTGGTGTAAAAGAAACAAGAAACTCAAATGAATTATAAAGTATCACTGACATTTATATTTAATATCAAATATGCACTAAAGACATGTCACATTGGCACTGAATTATGTTTGTATATTTCTTTTTATATGTAAATGAAAGAAAAAGTTAACATTTAAGAATTTATTCGCACATTTTTGACAATTATGTGGTTTTGAACGCCTGTAGCGATGAAGCGTGTTACGTCTTTGGCGATTTTGTCATTCACTGCCAATGTTCAAAACTGCATCAACACCGAAAATGTGGGAATCATTTCTTGTATTCATAAGATTATTTTCCCCTTGTTACAGTACCAACAATAACATGTCTTGGGAGGCTGGTAATGATAAATAAGTGCAAAAAAGAAAGAAAAAAAATATCATCGGTATATTTGGAGACTGCGGAATAACCATTTTCTATTTAGGTACATCATTTAGCTCCGCCTACCGAAAAGTGATTTTTTTTTTTTTTTTCCCAACGAAAATAATCAAGTATCAAGTAAATGTAAATATTTAAATAAAAAACAACCCGAGGACGCTCTACTGATCAACACGGATCTTCGCCAGCACTGCTATGGCAATACCGAGAGATTAAGGCTGAGGATTTTCGGTAATGCAGGCGTGCGATCAAAATAACAATTCACAGGAAGTGACCAAAATATTTGCTCAGTATCATTCATGTACAGCAGTGCCAAAGCACAACAGTTTTTTTCGTGTTTCTTTTGATATTTAACACTTACTTCCCTAATTCTAACAAGACAATTTGTTTGAATTTTAGTCCCGGACTGGACACAAACATTGCATGACCTTGACCTCTAATTTGGGGCAGGACACATTATCTATTGATGATACGTATATATATCAAGTTAAATTCCATTTTCTCCAAGTGATTTATGAATTATGGACCAGAAATGAAACTATGACCTTGACCTTAACCATCTGACCACAAACTTGTTGCAACACAGTCTAGGAAGATAATATATTCACTAAAAAGTTCCCACCATTTAATATCCGAAGCTCTTTAGGAAAGACCAGTCACGAAAACTTTTTACTTTGACCGTAACCATTTGATCCCGAACTTGTTACAACACATAATACACTGAGTGCGTTCAGGGTTCTCCCATTGGCAACCACCATGGGTTACCAACGGCCACCAATGACAGCATATGATTACCATTGGGTACTGATGTTACAATTAGCAACCAATAAACGCCGAATGGATATGGAGAGTATATATGATACAACGGCAGCGCAAGGTTACCATTGGCTACCGATATAGTAGCAAAATGGCAAGGCAGAGGATATCTGTCATTTTTATACTTTTGTGTCTGTAGACATTGTATGTCTCATTATTCATTGATAGTTTTATTGGGATTAAATTTTCCAACAATACAGATTTAGGTGATGATGTTCGTCGCCATTTGGAACTCGAGTCTTAACGAGGCCACCGATGCTACCCTAGTTGTAGATTCGCGGTAATACTGGTTACACACATCTTACCCATCGGCAAACTGACAACTAACGACGGCACCCAATGGTTACTGATGACTGCCTATGGCTACCGAAGGCGCTTTCGGGAACCGATGGGAGAACCATGAACACACCTACTCACTAATAAGTTCACACCATTTAATTTTTGAAGCTGTTTAAGACAATTGCATGCCTTGACCAGTAACCTTGAACAAACGAAATTTGGAAGTCGAAACGAATGGAAACGAATGAAAACAAATAAAATCTAATTTGGTAAAAAATCTGAACCCATTTACACCAGCTGAACTTGTCTTTTTTTTCAATCATCATGATCATCAAGACCAATGTACAGTAATGCATGCATCAATTTTGATATTGGCAACTCGTCCGAAATCTTACTGAAACAAACCTTCAAATCAACTTCAATGAAATTTATAAAAACCACATACATGTACTATGAAAAGTTATTGCATTGCCTAGAAAGTGATCAAGGACGATGGTGAAGAACAACGCACTATCGTAAAAGCTCACCTGGCCATTGGCCAGTTCAGCTAAAAAAAATAATTAAAATTCAACACTCCTGGTTGTATTTAAAGACTGTCCCCTTTTATGATTATATGAAATTTTAATAAATTACAGTTAAGGGGAGATCACCCTTAAACAACCACTTGATTTGCAAAATTACAAAAAATACCACGAGTGCCGCTTTATTCTTACACATTTAATAAAGAAAATAGATTATAATATGATATCTTAAGGAGCACACAACAGTCTCGATTGTTATCAAACGTGTGGCTTCCCATTAGCTTTTTACCTAGTTTAAATGCAGAATTAATGATGTTTTAATTGTGCAAAGCAAGTGTTTACATCAGATATCGGCAGTTGTAATAAAATACTAGTATACTGGCAGTGGTTACATAAAATAAGAGGGGACACATCTGAACCCGAATTATACCCTTGACCTTTGAGGTCTGTACCTGTTTTTCCAATGCAACATATCATTTATATGTATTTGTTGTATCCTCACAGGTCTTATGACCCATTGGAATTATTTGAATAAACACATATATCATCTCGCAGAGAAACAGTTACAGAGCGAATATCATCCTGCCTACAAATAGACAGCTTGGCTATTAATATACCACCACTGACTTTTGAGTCCATGGATAACAATGAATAGTTCTATTTCTGTTAGCCATCTATTTCTCTTTTTTTTTAATATTCATTAAGTTGTTTCAGCACTTGTAAAATCACATTCATTCTCTTTCCCATCTCTGCTACACTGATGTGTGCACTCTAGGTATTGACTGCATATCTCACTTAATCTTCGACTGTTATTCAATATTGATACGCATCACAATACAAAGTGTAAACTATTCACTCACTACTACAAGTGCAAACTACTCCCTCACTACCATATGCATTAATACAAAGTGTATGAATTGAATTGGATTTAAGGTGCACCAACACATGAAAGGTTATATGGTGCCTAACAGGAATGAACATGCCAGGCTCATCCTCCATTTACATCGAGATAAAATATGGACAATGTGCCTAGAACCTTCTCACCTGCTGAACTGCATAGTTGTGTGCACATTCCATTTCCGCTGGAGTACAAAGTTTATACTATTTACCCACTGCCATATGCCATATGCATTAGTACAAAGTGTTAAGTATTCGCTCACTTCCATAGGAATTAGTACAAAGTGTAAACTATTCAATCGCTTTCATATGCACTAGTACTCAGTGTAAACTATTCGCTCACTACCATATGCACTAGTACACAGTGGAAACTATTCGCTCACTACCATATGCACTTGTACAAAGTGTAAACTATTCACTCACCACATGCATTTGTACAAAGTATAAACTATTCACTCACTTCCAAATACATTAGTACAAAGCATAAACTATTCACTCACAACCCGTTTTGAAGGCAAAGCGCCTTTAACTGACAAGATCTGTGCATTGCAATTTATTTTATTCATGACATTATCTACATTGCCTGCCAAAAGTTTCATGTTTTAATTTTCTTGAGGATGTTTTCTATATTCGGTATATGTCGAAGTTTTCATAATGTCGTAAGAATAACTCTCCTACAGTGGAGTTTTCATGATCTGTGATGTAAGTACAAACGCATCTGCTCCATGTAAGAAACTTTCAATGAAAACAGCAAATGTCGCGGACGGCAGATTTGATTATAAGTATGACAATGAAGACAAAAGTTGTGCCTGGGGCAAATACAACAGCGATTTACAGCACTTGGAACGCGTGCAATATGGAGGAGCAGTTTTTGTACCTACATGATGTGACTTCTTTCACAGCATATATTTTACTTTACTTTACTTATATACAGAAGTTACCCAATTTTACTAAAATACAGCATTAAATTTTTAAGTTCAAAGAAACTTTTAAGAAGTAGCATACACAATTATGCTGTAATTGTATAGTAAATCTGACTGGTCTTTATGCTGTAATTGTATAGTAAATCTGACTGGTCTTTATGCTGTAATTGTATAGTAAATCTGACTGGTCTTTATGCTGTAATTGTATAGTAAATCTGACTGGTCTTTATGCTGTAATTGTATAGTAAATCTGACTGGTCTTTATGCTGTAATTGTATAGTAAACCTGACTGGTCTTTATGCTGTAATTGTATAGTAAACCTGACTGGTCTTTATGCTGTAATTGTATAGTAAACCTGACTGGTCTTTATGCTGTAATTGTATAGTAAACCTGACTGGTCTTTATGCTGTAATTGTATAGTAAATCTGACTGGTCTTTATGCTGTAGTTGTATAGTAAACCTGACTGGTCTTTATGCTGTAATTGTATAGTAAATCTGACTGGTCTTTATGCTGTAGTTGTATAGTAAACCTGACTGGTCTTTATGCTGTAATTGTATAGTAAATCTGACTGGTCTTTATGCTGTAATTGTATAGTAAATCTGACTGGTCTTTATGCTGTTATTGTATAGTAAATCTGACTGGTCTCTATGCTGTAATTGTATAGTAAATCTGACTGGTCTTTATCAGTCAAAGCTCTAACCTTAAACAGTTACGTTTTTCATAACCTGTGACTGTTATTTAAAAAAGACCTAAAACTCTTATAGTAACCAGAATCAGTTACTACCACAAAATCACTCCAGTTTAGATGCATTCTATCTTCTGTACAGGAATTTTCCTACATATATGACAATTTTCTCCAGGTAGAGTGATTATTCAACTTTACAACCATGCAATAAAATTCTATGAGCATCAATAAAAATCCAATGCGCAAAGCCTCTCAAGTTACCTACTGTTATGCAATAAAATTCATTAAAAATCATTTTGTACGACCAACATGACAATTAGTGAACAACAGCTAATTGGATCTTGATGAAGATGTATTTATCCTTAATAATAAGTATTCAGACATAAATAAACACAGCACATTTGGCAACTTTTTCAATTCATTAGCAAATGATCTTGGTAACTGATTAAGGTTACAAATGGTTACTAGGGAAAAGTAACTCCTACTCTAAACCAAAGGGAGATAATACTTAGGCATTTTAATAACTTCCAGCAGTTATAAACTTGTAACTGTTTAAGGTTAGAGCTCTGACTGTTTATGCAGTAATTGTACAATCTCCACGCAGAGTTATCGTTCCTTGCACTCACATATATCTCTGTCAACTACTACTAAATTACAAGATTTTGTTAAAACCTGTTAAATTGGAATATGTTTGTCTGAAACTTATTTATTTCTTGTGTAAATATAATTTTCAGAATATCTGCAAATTAGATGTTGCAAGATTTGAAATAATGCATGAAAACAATTTAGTTTTAATCAGGACTATTTTACTACAAAAATAATACGTACTTAGGTCTCCTCAATCGAAACGCATATGTAAACATTTCAAACCAAAGCTCGATAGCAGAAAATTACTAAAAAAAAATTAACTTATAAAAATTGAAATTAATTAATACAGGTCTATATTTTATCTTTGCAGATCACGCAAGAGGATTTATTATAAACATCGTCATAACTTTTTTGAATAATCACGTGACCTAACCGTCCGCCCTACTTCCTTTGATGTTGACAGAGTCAAATGAGGAACGAGTGTACTCTGGGTAGAGATTGGTAATTGTATAGTAAATCTACTGGTCTTTATGCTGTAATTGTCTAACGGAGTACTATAACAAACAATAGGACTATAGTCTCCAGACAATACGAATCAGTTGTGTTATTATTTACTGGTCCTTTGGGTTCATCGAGTCCATTTATTGCGACTTTTAAGCATATAACTGATAATATCAAATTGATTCAAGTTGAGTACATTAACATCACTTTATATATATCCGATATTGTATTACAATCAAACCTGTTCAAAAGACCACTTCTATTAAGAGGCTCAAGAGATCACCTCTATTATTAGACGAACTGCTTCAAGAGACCAACGTTCGTAACTTTCAATGCCCAATTGTATTGTTTTAAATTAAATACATGTGTATTAAGAGACCACCTGTGTTAAGAGACCAATCTGCCCTGTTGTGGTCTCTTAACACAGGTTTGGCTGTGTTTTTAATAGTCTCTTAATAAAAGTATGACTGTATCTTCACAACGTTTGCTGCGTAGGGGTCAGCATATATAGAATATTATTAACCGTGTGAGATTTTATCCCGTGTCCCCTCTGCAAAGACTGAATATCCCTCTCGATGCCGCCAAACATTATCAACTCCCCGCGGCCTTCCACCAGCGAAGAAAATATTGTCTCTTCAGGAGCGTTCGAGATATTGTCAAACTTCAGCTCTTTCCACGCGGCTGACTTTGATTCTAGCACTTGTGATATATCCAACACGTGCAGTACCATTGCCGACGCTAAGTTCCGAGATCTTGAATTAAAGAGATTTGGGGAGTCTTTAGACGTTCCGGGTTCTGGATTAGACGACCCCGGCGACCCAGTTTGACGCAACTTTTTCTCATATTTAAGCAGGGCTTCCAACTGGCGCTGTCTATTTTTCATTGCGTTAGGTCTTACACTCGGTAAACCCGGTCTCGGGTTCACAGTCTTTGATTCGAGTTCTAGTTCCGCTTGAGATTCGTTATAGTCATGTGACCCATTAGCTGAATTTGATTGGTCAGGATCATTTTCATCCTCACTGGCACCACTCCCAGAATTTGGACTGGTTCCGTTTTGAGAATTGTGTTGTTGTTGTGCCTGCTCACGCGTTCTGTTGCGTAATTTGTTGACACGTGGGCTTGATGGAGGGGTCTTTGGGGGTTTTGCAGGTTTACACAGCGTCACTATCATACCTGCAACCTGCGTGAAAGTTGAAGAATATACAATTAAGGTGTTATTCAATCAATCAATCAATCAATCAAAGACAACCCTTTAACAATTTAGGTCATAATAGATTGGAATGAGGGATGGCAAAAAATGGCAATTATGGAGATGAAGATAACTGAAAATGGATATCGTTGTCATAAGGCCATAATAAATTAATTGCTAGATTCTCATCACCGCCGGCCCCGGTTTTTTTATGCCGCCTCGGTAATTTTTTATTTCTTAACAAAAAAAAAAAAATTTAAAAAAGAAAGAAAAGATTTAACAATTTTTTTTAATAAAAAACATTGCTAAGTATGAAACACTATTAAAAATGTGTTTTCAATCTTGGTGGTACTCAGTAGTATATTTTACTGTTTTTGCCTTGTGCCGAGGCCATTTTCCATTTGTCGTATACAATAAAAAATAAAAAATAAACTTTCACCCCCCGCCCCTATTTTGAATAAATTTGGATGAGAAACTATTAATTAATTTATTATGCCCTACATTCAAAATGATGATATTCAGTGATATCAATTTAACAGTGCATTATACCTGCCTGTCAGTCATGTTATGTCGAACCTTCAAATGATGCCCTTTAATGTATTTAAAGCGGTTTAACTGTAAATGAAATTTTCAATTTTGCGGCATCATTTGTTTAACGATTGTAAATTATTTTTCAATGGTGGCTCTACTTTGCGGCATCAGTGAATCACAAAATCAAATAAAACAAAATTACAATATTTCTGTAAAATGTGCCAACCACTGGTTAATTTACTATATTTAATGTCAAGCTATTCATTCAAAATCTCGCCTTTTTAAGGGAAAAACTAGTAATGTTCAAATTCAAAATATTCAAACTTTCAATTGTTGGCATGGATAGATTCAACAGGTTACCTTGCACGCGGAGTGACACCAGAGCTGTGGAGCTGCCCACTCCATGTTGGCCACCTTGATCTCCTGCCATGCCCACTCTGCACCACTCGTGGTCAGCAGCCACACATCATTATAGATCTGAAGTAAACAATGAGGAACATCAGGGATTGTCTCCCCTGAGCAGGGTTAGACACTAACTTTTTATGACTACTAGCCTACAGGGCTAGTGCCTTCTTATTAGCTCTACTGATCAGAGATCAGCAGAGCTTATGCCGTGGTGCGGCGTCCGTCCGTCTGTCCGTCCGTCCGTCCGTTAACTTTTATTTGTAGCGACTACTCCTCTGAAACTACTGGATGGATATTCATAAAACTTTATAAAAATGTTGCCCATGAAGTCTAGTTGATCCTAGCAAAAATTCATGTTGATGTGAAATCCAAGATGGCCGCCAAAGCTAAAAATAGATTTTTTAAATACAAGTTTGTAGCGACTACTTCTTGAAAACTATAAGTGATATTGATATGGGACTTTTTCTAAAATGATCAGCATGACAAGATGTTGGTCCTTGTCGAAAATCGTTTTGATTTGACGTTAAACATGGCTGCCAGCGGCCATCTTTGTTTACATAGAGTTATATAATGAAAACTTGTAGCGACTACTCCTCTGAAACTACCTGACGGATTTTCATGAAACTTCACAGGAATGTTGCTCTTGATGTCTTATTGATCCTAGAAAAAGTTCAGGTCGGCCGGAAATTCAAGATGGCCGCCACGGCTAAAAATAAATTTTCAAAATTTATACAAGTTTGTAGCGACTACTTCTTGAAAACTATAAGTGATATTCATATGGGACTTTTTGTAAAATGATAAGCATGACATGATGTTGGTCCTTATCAAAAATTGTTTTGATTCGACGTTAAACGTGGCTGCAGCGGCCATCTTTGTTTACATAGAGTCATATAGTAAAAACCTGTAGCGACTACTCCTCTAAAACTACTTGGCGGATTTTCATGAAACTTTACAGAAATGTTGCTCTTAATGTCTAATTGATCCTAGCAAAATTTCAGATCGGCCAGAAATTCAAGATGGCTGCCACAGTTAAAAATAGATTTTTAAAAAATAAGTTTGTAGCGACTACTTCTTGAAAACTATAAGTGATATTGATATGGGACTTTTTCTAAAATGATCAGCATGACATGATGGTTATCCGAGTCGAACATTATTTTGATTCGACATTAAACATGGCTGCCAGTGGCCATCTTTGTTTACATAGAGTTATATAATGAAAACTTGTAGCGACTACTCCTCTGAAACTACTTGACGGATTTTCATGAAACTTCACAAAAATGTTGCTCTTGATGTCTAATTGATCCTAGCAAAATGTCAGGTCGGCCGGAAATTCAAGATGGCCGCCATGGCTAAAAATAGATTTTCAAAATACAAGTTTGTAGCGACTACTTCTTGAAAACTATAAGTGATATTGATATGGGACTTTTTCTAAAATGATCAGCATGACATGATGGTTATCCGAGTCGAACATTATTTTGATTCGACATTAAACATGGCTGCCAGTGGCCATCTTTGTTTACATAGAATTATATAATGAAAACTTGTAGCGACTACTCCTCTGAAACTACTTGACGGATGTTCATGAAACTTCACAGAAATGTTGCTCTTGATGTCTAATTGATCCTAGCAAAATTTCAGGTCGGCCGGAAATTCAAGATGGCCGCCATGGCTAAAAATAGATTTTCATGCAAGTTTGTAGCGACTACTTCTTGAAAACTATAAGTGATATTGATATGGGACTTTTTCTAAAATGATCAGCATGACATGATGTTGGTCCTTATCAAAAATTCTTTTGATTCGACGTTAAACGTGGCTGCCAGCGGCCATCTTTGTTTACATAGAATTATATAGTAAAAACTTGTAGCGACTACTCCTCTGAAACTACTTGGCGGATTTTCATGAAACTTTACAGGAATGTTGCTCTTAATGTCTCATTGATCCTAGCAAAATTTCAGATCGGCCAGAAATTCAAGATGGCTGCCACAGTTAAAAATAGATTTTTAAAAAATAAGTTTGTAGCGACTACTTCTTGAAAACTATTAAGTGATATTGATATGGGACTTTTTCTAAAATGATCAGCATGACATGATGGTTATCCGAGTCGAACATTATTTTGATTCGACATTAAACATGGCTGCCAGTGGCCATCTTTGTTTACATATAGTTATATAATGAAAACTTGTAGCGACTTCTCCTCTGAAACTACTTGACGGATTTTCATGAACTTCAAAGGAATGTTGCTCTTGATGTCTAATTGATCCTAGCAAAATTTCAGGTCGGCCGGAAATTCAAGATGGCCACCACGGCTAAAAATAAATTTTCAAAAAACAAGTTTGTATCGACTACTTCCTGAAATCAAAATCAATCAGTAGAGCTTCAAGGTCATTGACCTCTTGTTTTTACTAGCCCTTCTCAAAACCAACTAGTCCTCCTTTTACTCTTTTGCGGCAAAATAAAAAGATACCAAAATATCATGGCTTGGTAGCTCCATGGATAAGGCCTTTGCTTTGGAGCTATAGACAGACATCTGACCAGCGTGGGTTCGCTCCCTGGCGAAGGCATGTCTGAGGGGAAACTTCATAATCCGTCTCTAGCTATAGCTGAGGTTGCATTTCCTATATGACTGTACTGCTTGTAAATATTGCAAGACAACAGCTTTGTGACTAGGTCATAGTCAAATTTATTTATAGGCCACAGCCATTATTCCCTCGTTTGCAGCGACCTGTATAAGGCGTTTTCTACAATCAAATTTCTTTTAAAGTCATGCGGACTTCTCTTGGAAATTTCATTCCCCGTTTATGAATTTTTTTCACCAATTAAAGGCGAAAGGCCCCTCCCCCGAAACTGGGAAAAGTGTTCTGTAGGCACTTGCACGATGGCTAAAATACACGGATGACATTGTGTTTATTTGAATCATGTTGTTTTTTGCTGATGACGCTTTTCCTGTTCTATTTTTCGTTTGTTTCGATGGAGAGTGTTCCGTATATAAATATCGCCACGTCTGTTTACAATGTGGAAGGTCACATTCATCATGTCAATAAAATGCTTAGAAACTAATATAGTGATAGAAATGCTAGCGTCTCTACGAAAAAGATGTGGGGATATGTATAAAATGGGGGTTATTTTTCAGCATTTTGTACCATCAAAGAAAAAATGGCCAATCAGTGACGAGTAATTTGACACACCTACACATTCACACATTCGCAGGTGCTTGTCTTGGTCTATATCATACCCTACTTTACATTACGATATTGAAGAGTTTGAATAGCGAAAAATTGAAATGATTTGTCAATTTTCGACATCAGGATCATATAAGATCATTTAAAATCGACATTTAAATAATAACAACAACTAGTCCGTCTTTTAACTAGTCCTTCTCGAAAGTGACTAGCCTCGGGCTAGCGGGCTAGCGTTAGTGTTGAACCCTGCTGAGAAGTCTCTCAACCATTTGGTTCACCTCAGTTTTTATGGTTGTTGCTCTATATCCGGATGCATTTCCATACCTTATGACGAACCTTTGCAAACTCATTATTTTTATAAAAATTTGTTTAAAACTTGTAAATATTAATTAAAGTATGAAATAATTGAATACGTGCATCGTCAAAATGCAATGCAATGATAAACACTAAGGAGATCAAGCAACAAGGGGAGTTGATAATGTTCAGCGGCATCGAGAGGGATATTCAGTCTTTACAGGGAGGTAGTTTATGGTTACTGAACTCTACCATTATACAAGTATGTACTAAACACACAACATATTAATCTTGTGACAGAGACCTTGACCCCCTTAACCTTAACTGCGCCACCAAGCCTCCTCTCCTTTCCATATAAGCTACCTACGCTGCAAATTTTGTTCCAGTATCGCATTCATAATTGAAGTTACTGTAACAGTGACCTTGACCTCAAATGCAACACCAAGCCTCCTTTCCATATGAGCTACCTACGCAGCAAGTTTATTGTTTGGGGCGCTTGTTTCAGCCAAAGTTTTTTTTGGACTTTTAAGATAAAATTAATCTACTACCTATATAAGTTATATATCAGTGGAACAGACATTTTTAGTGGTAAATAAAAATACCTTACTTTTCAAAATCGGTTGAGAAATAAAAATTTCATGTGCGAAAGTTGATTTTGATGGGTCATTTTCAATGCAAAATTCTGCTGCATGAAAAATTCGAAAAATATATTTTTTTAGATTTTTTATTCAAAAATAGTTTTAAATTGTTGGATATTACTACATTAAGACACCCTGAAAGTTTTATAACAAAATATCAAGTTTTACTGAAGTTATTTGACATTTTGTAATTTTCTGCTGTCCCACCAACAAGGAATTTACATAGGAAAAGCCCCATCAAAAAATCATTTTGGCTGTAAAATATTTATTTCTCATCTGATTTTCAAAAGTAAAGTAGTTTTATTTACCACTAAAAATGCCAGTTCTAGTGATATATGACTGATGTACGTATTATTTAAATTGCTCGAGTTACTGCAGAAAAACCTTTGGCTGAAACAAGCGCCCCAAACAATAGTTCCAATATCTAATGTCCAACTAAAGTTCGAAAATGAAAATCGTGACTACCGATGGACTACAGACGACAATGCAAGACAATCATGGACAAAGTAAAACCTAAGTTGATGATAATGGATGACATGATGATGATGATGATACAAACGAATCCATTTACCTGATTAGGACCTCCACATCCTCCTAGGATCAAAATATTCAGCTCGTCCAGTGTCACCTACATGTAGAAAGTGATAGTGTAATAATACATATTATTTGCATATTGCATGAAATTGTGAATAAATTCTCTAATAGCAGGAAATTGAGACCAACACTTGTTTTACCGCAATATTTTAAAATCACTGAAAAACTTGAAAAAAGCTGAAAGAATTATCAAAATGCCATGAAAAATAAAGGATATGACCTATTGAAAATTTGCACAGAACATAAATGGAGGCGGCCATCTTGGAACAATAACGTCATCACGCATTTTTACTATATAATTATGACATACTGAAAAAACATATACTCTGTATAAAAAGTTTTGGACCATGGCAGTGTTCGAACCCGTACAATGATCGCTGAACCATGACATTCGATCATAACCCTTATTATCTCAGTTGATAATTCACAATAGATCAACAATCAACAATAATTATCGTTTACAATGAAAGTTTTCGAAAAAATAATAATCATTTTATTGGTTACTTGAATGTGTCCGTAACTGTTACTTTTTATGGACTTTGCAACATTTTTAACAGAACCTTTGTGTGTTCGCGATATTTTTTTAAAATCAAATCTTGTTTGGAATTTAATGTTTCTGGTACCAAATTAACCAGGTAGGGTAGACCTTGGTTACTAAAAAAAGATACTTAAATTCTGTCCACTAGTTTTATTTTTATATGACTTTATATACCCTGGTCCAAAACTTTTTTACTGAGTAAAGGTTAAAGCAAAGAAAATTACTGCAAATTTATTTCAACTGATTAAAAATAAATATACCGATGTAAAATGCATAAATTGTATGCTTACTTTTCATTTGCAGTGATTTTCTTTGCTTTAAAAGATTTTTTGTCAATATGCCATATATGGTAAAAAAGCACGATGATGTCATTGTTCCAAGATGGCCGCCTCCATTTATGTTTCTTGCACATTTTCAATAGGTCATATCACCTTTATTTGTCATGGCATTTTGAGAATTTTTTCAGCTTTGTTTAAGATTTTCAGAGCCCCTTAAAATAAACATTGTTTGAAAATAGTGCATCAACCCCTTTAAAATCCATTAGTGATTGTCTGCATACCATTTAAAAGCTGCGTAAAGTCAATATTAACACAATGTCTATCTCTGTCTTACACGTTTTGTAAACAATGTACATTTACCCTAGTGCAGGTCTTACATTACATATCACATGTGCCTTGCTTGAAGAGTGAATGGAAACTATTGTAACTATATAGAGTGTAACTATATAGAGTGTAACTATATAGAGATTATCTATCTGCTGGAATCGATTATAGGGAAATCCTTCACGAAAAAATGGCAGATGTGTGGTTCTTTTCACGAATGAGAGTATGCGAGTGAAAAAACAAAACACGTCTACCATCGAGTAAAGGATTTCCCTATCATCGAAGCCAGCAGATAAATAATCTATTACATTTTCAGTCAGTTTATGTATGGATTCAGCTGAAACTATTTGCTTTATTGAACATTATCGGTGGATGACGTTGACGTCTGCAACACTTTATTGACGTCATAACTCAACATCACAGTTGTTTTTTTGTTTGCAGATAGTTAATATTTAGCGATCTTTCACTGAAAAATTCTAATCTTTCACTCATAGAAGTGTTATAAATATAAATAAGGAACAAAATACAATAGTTTCGTGCTGACCTCTAGTGCAGCAGCTGTGAGTAACCTACCTGCGTCTGCCCGTATCTTGGCGATGGTTTGTTATTATTTGTTCGTGGCTGCCTCCAGGCTCCTTGGATGAAATCAAACACCCACAGATCATTTGTCCTAAATAATACACAAGTCATCAATAAAAAAAAATTAAAAAAATGTTCATACAAATGTTTCAACATGATACTGTCAAGCCTCAACTTATTTCACATTTCTGAATAATTAAAGTAATAGTTGAGTTAAATTCATAAAAGATAAAACTGACAAGGTAAGGACAGGTTACAAAAATATTACTTGTAGCAAAAATAATGACCTGATAGAATAGATAACAGTGTTTTAATGTAAGAATATGTCATGGGTATCCGATTAAAACAGTTAGATCAGGATTTACATCACTCATGTAAAATGTGGATAACCTTATTCAGTATGCAAGGATTGTCTGGTTAGCTTGGTGGTAGGAAAGTTTTTTGACAGATCTTGTGTATAATATTCTACCTGACTCCCGGTACTTGTGACCCGCCAAATACGACCATAAAATCGCCAATGACGGAGGCAGAGTGTCCGGCGGTTGGCTGCGGACTCAGGTGCGACAAGGTTGTAACATGTGACCAGCGATTCAACGCAGGCTTGTAGATGTGCAACTCCGAGAAGAACCTTGCTGCCTGTAATACAAAAATATACAGGTTGTAAGTAACATGTAACCAACAAATAAATGCAGGGTTGTAGATAGTGCTGGGTATCGCATCCAAGAAATGTATCACGTTACAATGCGATACAAGAGACTGTATCGCGATACCTTTCATAATATATTGTTTTGTACAATTGCGTTGATAATTTCAATAGACTTTTCCAACAAGTGTGTATGTATGATTTTACTTTATACTTCTGGCATTTAAATGGAAAAGCATTGGAACTGAGATAACCATGCTAAAATTTTCAATCTGGGACGGATGTGGTTGGTTTTACAGTCTGAAATTACGTTTTACGACTCCGCTAGGTAGCCGTAAAATGAAATTTCTAACCGTAAAACCACTCATATACCGTCCCAGATTAAAAATCATGGTTATCTCTTAATTTTATATCAACTTGACCAAGATAAAATAATTGGGACATGCAACGATTAATTCAGACATGTTGCAAGCTCATGCCAAAGAACTGTAGACTGCGTACTTTAAAGGGCAGATCATGATCATGTTAATCATATAATCTTAAATTTAGCCATTCAGGTGTCTAGCACTATTAACATGTCGCCAGTTGTCAATCACCCATCCATTTCAACCAATCAAACCAAAACGATACCTCCGACAAACAACAGCACGTGTATAAAGCATGTGCAACTATGTTATATAAACTATTGTCAATATACTCCGACAGCAACAATAGGGCGGAGATATCTTACTACTGGGCGACATGTCAATTGCATGTAAACACACATTACCTGGTGTAATGGGAAAGGTGTGGGATGACTCCACCCACCAAACAAGACAAGGTTGTCCTTATACACCACAATACTGGCACAGGCTTTTGGGAATGGATAGGTTCCTGAAAAATAAATAATCAAAACAATTTGAACTTCCGAAGGTTACAAACAAATTGACAAGAATCAAATACATGTATCAAATATAGATCTACACCATTATTGCTCTTGCGAAACAGAATTATTCTGGTAATATATACTCAGCAAAAATAAAAAGTATCCACTTTGTTTTCCTGCAAAATCTGAGACTGCAAGAAAGAACAACCGGTAACAATTGTAGCGAGATTTTCTTTTAATAACATCTTTATTTGATGTTCACCCAAAATTTCATAGTTCTTAATATACCGAATAATAAAAAAAAAAATCACAGCTTAAAAACATAGGTGTGAAAACGAAATTAACGAAAAGTATCAAATGTAAAGGTGTATGACAACAGCATAGATTTGGAAAGATCATTCAAATACACAGAAAATATTCAAAAACTCGCTAATATCTCGTGTTTCCATTTTACAATTCGGTGTAAGTGGACACATGAGATATTAGCTCGTGCAATATTAGCGAGTTTGTGAATATCTTCTGTGTCTTTGAACGAACTTTCTAAATCTGGGCTATTGTCGTTAACCTTTACATTTGTTAAGTTTTGTTAATTTCGTTTTCACATCTCTGTTTTTTCACATCTCTGTTTTTAAACTGTGATTTTTTTTTTTATTATTCGGTATATATTCAGTATATTACTATGAAATTTTGTGTGAACAGTTATGTATATAGCTTGTCGTCAGTAGATTTAGAAACGGTATACATAATTATGTTTAAAAATTTGGCTGTTGTTGCCGGGATAGCTACTTTAAGATTTAAAATATGGATGGGAAGGTTAGTGGAATCATCACTATTTTTTGGCCTAAGGCTTGAAAAACACACTAGCTTATTAAACATACCCATCGCCAACGGTCGGATCCATTCTCGAGTAGCCAAATCAAATCTCCAGAGATCATTCAGTGTAGTATTGGTGGCTGTACACCCTCCGAACACGTACAACGACTTGTCATAGTAGCAGGAGCAGTGGGAGTAACGTTCAGTGATGCGGGAACCGGCGTCTGGCCGAACTATTGACCATGTCAGCTGTGAGTTGTACACACTGTGCAGGTAGTTCTGGTGTAGCTTTCTAAGGACAACTGGAAGTAGAAATTATAAGATTTAGATACGTAGGCCGTGTGGTTAGAATACTTGCCTCTCATCCTAAAGGTTCAAGGTAAGAATTGTGGGGTTCACATCCCAGAATGTTCAACACACTGTGGTACTGTGACAGCATGCTATCCTTTGGAGGGTATGTCATGTTGTCAGTCTTGTGTGAAGGGAGAGCCATCTCACTAAACTTCACTGTAAAGTTAAACATTAAATCTTAGTTTTTCCGAGGTCATAAGTTTGAGAATTCAGTGAAACCAGTGAGGCTTGAACCCAGGTCCTGCAGGTTTCACGACCACCGAGTTCTTTTTGGCTTTCAAGGGTCAGAGGAACTCATATAGTGAAAACATGGGGATTACTGAAAAAAACACTTTCAGCGGTGTCTGTGGATTTTTAGCTCTACTGGCCAAAGGATACGCCGTCATTTTTCATCCGATCTTTTTCAAACTTTACCAGATTGTTAATATCAATGAAAGCTCCGACGAGTTCGAAAAACAGCCAGTTTGGACCAGTAACACCCGGGTTATGGCCCTTGATTTAGATAAAATTTATTTTAACTCTTGCCTTGTTAAAACGATAGGGCCTTCATTTTTCATCCGATATTTACCAAAGTTTACAAGATTGTTGATACCAATGAAAACTCGGAGGAGTTCGAAAACCTGCCAGATCGGACCATTTAGGCAGAAGTTATGGTCCTTGATTTTCTGTAATATGCTTTAATTTAAGCCTCATTAACCCAATAGGAACTTTATTTTTCATCAGAACTTTTCCAAACTTTAACAGATTGTGAACATCAATGAAAGCTCGGACGAGTTTGAAAACCAGCCAGATCGGACCTTTAACAGCGGAGTTATGGCCCTTGATTTATTTCACTAGATGGGTGTTCCGCAGAACATGTGTGACGTGTGTCGCCTGTCAGCACTTTGTATATCAGGTATAACAGGTTTTTTGGACCCAGATAAATGACCTTGACAAACTGGCAAAGAGAACAATGAGTATTTAACCCATATAATGACCTTCAGTGTGATCTCGACCTTTATATTTTAGTATGATCATGTCGATGTTGTCACGATGAGTATATATTGAACGTTTTATGAAGAAATATCAAGAAATGAGAAAGATATTGCCAACGTTAGGTTTTTGTGAAGAAAAAAATGAGTATTTAACCCATATAATGACCTTCAGTGTGATCTTGACCTTTATCTTTTAGTATGGTCATGCTGATATTGTCATGATGAGTAAACATTGAGAGTTTGATGAAGAAATATCAAGAAATGAGGAAGTTATAGCCAACGTTAAGTTTTCATGATAGACAGACGGACTGACTGACGGATGAAAAAGTGATCCCTATGTATCGCATTTTTCTTCGAAAGGGCGAAAAAAAAATTGCTATATTTTGCCTCGTTAACATGATAGGGCCTTCATTTTTCATCCAATCTTTTTCAAACTTTACCAGATAGTTGATATCAATGAAAGCTTGGACGAGTTCAAACCCAGCCAGATCGGACCCGTAACACCAGAGGCAAAATACAACAATCTGACGGATGACAAAGTTATCCCTATGTATCAAAAACGACACAAAATTTGCTGTATTTTGCCTCGTTAAAGACGATAGGGCCTTAAGTTTTCATCCGATCTTTACCAAACTTTACCAGATTGTTACTATCAATTTCGGAAACCAACCAAATCGGATTAGTAACACCGGAGTTAATTTGGTTAAAAAATGCTGTATTTTGCCTTGTTAAGACGAAAAGGCCTTCATTTGGCCAGATTTCAATGAAACTTTGCAGGGATGATCAGTACCAAGCTTAGTTTTACATATCGTCACTGTGTTCTGGTTGAATGATGTTGGTGGAGTTATGGCCCTTTAAGGTTTTAATACACACACTGTCTGGACTAGTTCCCCTGAACCCCTGGCCAAATTAAAACGAAACTTTTTAGGGATGATCAATTCTACATGTAGGTCTAGTTTTGCATATCGTCGCTAACATGGCTCTTATAACATCAATGAAGCGAGTGACTGCCATTTACGTTTTTTTGAAAGTTTCGGGCAAAAAAACAGCTTTTTGACTAAATCAAGGGCCATAACTAAAGAATCTGGTAAAGTTTGGTAAAGATCAGATGAAAAATGAAGGCCATACCGTATTAACGAGGCAAAATATAGCATTTATTTTTAACTAAATCAAGTGCCATAACTCCTCTGTTACTGGTCCGACTGGTCCTACATAGAGCTAAAAAATATATGAAAAAAAGGAATAATTTAAAAAAAAAATATATGAAAAAAAAACATAATAAAAAAAAAAAAAAAAAAAAAAAAAAAAATATTAATAAAAAATAAAATTATAATAATTAAAATAAAATTAATAATAATATAAAAAAGACAGTTGTAAAATCTGGTAAAGTTTGGCAAAGATCAGATGCAAAATGAAGGCCCTATCGTATGACGAGGCATATTATAGCATTTTTAACAAAATCAAAGGCCATTACTCCGATGTTACTGGTCCGATATGGCTGGTTTTCGAACTTGTCTGAGCTTTCATTGATATTAACAATCTGATAAAGTTTGGTAAAGATCGGATGAACAATGAAGCCCCTATAGTCTTAACGAGGCAAAATATAGCATTTTAACTAAATCAAGGGCCATAACTCCGCTGTTACTATTCAGATATGGCTGGTTTTTGAACTTGTCCAAGCTTTCATTGATATTAACAATCTGATCAAGTTTGGTAAAGATCGGATGAACAATGAAGCCCCTATCGTCTTAACGAGGCAAAATATAGCATTTTTAACTAAATCAAGGGCTACAACTCCGCTGATACTGGTCCGATCTGGCTGGTTTTCGAACTTGTCCGAGCTTTCATTGATATTAACAATGTGGTAAAGTTTGGTAAAGATAGGAAGAAAAATGAAGGCCCTATCGTCTTAACGAGGCAAAATTTAGCAATATAGCATTATTAACTAAATCAAGGGCCATAACTCCACTGTTACTTGTCCGATCTGGCTGGTTTTCAAACTCATCCGAGCTTTCATTGATATTAACAACCTGTTAAAGTTTGGTAAACATCGGATGAAAAATGAAGGCCCTATCGTCTTAACGAGACAAAAGTTAATTACGGACGGACGGCGGACGGACGACGGACAACTCGGCATCCCATAAGCTCTGCTGGCCTTCGGCCAGTAGAGCTAAAAATTAGTATTTAACCCATACGATGACCTTCAGTGTGTCCTTGATATTTTAGTATGACCGTGTTGATGTTGTCATGATAAGTATATTATATTGAAAGACTGATGAAGAAAATAAAAAAAATTGAGAAAGTTATAGCCAACGTTAAGTTTTCGTGAAGAAAAAAAAAAGAGTATTTAACCCATATAATGACCTTCAGTGTGACCTTGACCTTTATATTTTAGTATGGTCATAGACCATGCTATGGTCTAGCATGACCATACTAGCTCCCCTCCCCTTGTGTGACTGCAGTTTTTTATTGCTTCTAAATGAAGAAATAGCCTATTTCCTGCACATAGACAATAACAAATGATCATTCTACACTTTAGGACAGGTAAGGCCACAAAAAATTAATTACCTGGTTCTCAGGCCACTTTTTCTGAGAAGAGATGCGGGCGGGCGCATTTTTTTTAACAAATGTACAGTGGTCAACAGACATGCTGGCGATTATTTTTTTTATCCAAACTTTTAATTCCAATACATGTCGAGGGCTTAACGCGAAACTATTGTAACTCACTTTTTTTCTGAAAATGATTTTTTTGCATAATCCTTATCAGATACTGACCCTTTATAATGTCGCAAAATATTAGAACTAGATTCTAAAATTTGGTGGAGAAAAATGAAATGTGTCATATTATTGTATCTCATACAGCTTCTTTTTTTTAAAGCGAAACTATTGTAACTCACCTTTAAATCATTTAAAATAGTTTTGCATTTGTTTTTGATTAAATCTTCATATAAGGGATTGTTTACAGCCAACAAAATCATGTTGTTTCTTGCAAATTTATTTAAGATTATAATAATTTACACAAGTTTTGCTTTCAAAAATAATTTGGCGCGAAACTATTGTAAGTCAAATTTGATTTTCATTAAACTTTACAATATTTACATAATAATTATTCCAAATGAAGGTAATAATAACTGCTCTATGTTTCTTATGTGAAATATAAGTTAAATTAAAGATTGAAGAACTTTAAGGAGTTTTATTGCATACCATTCTTAGGACATTAAAGGTTATTTGTATTAAAAACGCGGTAATGAAAGTATGTAAGGTTGGTTTTTATTCATTTTAGCCTCCACTTGGGATCACAGAATTAGGGATATCAGTGGTTCCACAGAAGAATTAATAATTATTGCCAAGCCCCTTTTTTTTCCAAGCTTTGCAAACTGATATGAAGTTAATGAACTGTTGTATTTTGTGTTGTTTATCTGGTAAAAATATATATTGTGAAAAGTTTTTTTAAACATTGCCGAAACATCATATGCACGTATGTTTTTCTGTGTAAAGTATTGATAGGATGTACAAAGTCATGAAACAGATTAATATTTTAAACTTTTAGTGGGGTTTATTTACAGATTTTCATTTGTGAATTCCAGGAGTAAATATCTATTTTCCGGGGTCTAATTAGGTAAAATTAATGTTTTGAAATTGTTCGCGACGCAGTTTAAGTATTTCTATCTGTAAAGTGGACAAATTGTTTTATACATCAAAGCTAATAATGTTAAAATATTAAGCAAGTTTTACACATCACTCTCTCAAACAAGGATTGTTGAGTTTGAATTTGTGGTAATTGAGAAGAAATTTTAGTTGTTTCTCTAAATTCAATGAAAAACAACACAGTTTTATTAATATTACTTACCCTTATGTGTTTAGGGATTTTTAAATGATTAGTAGTATTAATAAGGTGAGCAAGTTTTCCCATTGATTTTCGAATGTCGATTGTTCTTAGTATCCACGTTCAGGTGATTCATGGCCAATAGAAATAGCCCAAAATATTAAAATTGGAGCCGAAAATGACTTAGAACAACGCAAGTATGAAAAACAACTTTATAATCTTTTTCGCTAGGATAGTTTCATCTATTATATAAAGCAGTAAGTAATACTTATAATATCAAAGGTCAGGGCTGGTATAAACTCTTTAGGCCATCCTTAATAAACAGTTTGTTTGCAGTTTCCCTGCCCAAGATTTCATACTTGGGTAGGTATGTATTTTAACAATTGCTTTGCATTAAAGGGACCCATAGCAATCTTGAAGTATTCATCAAAGTTAAATTATGAATCCAGTATAAGTGTAACTTTAAACCTGCTTGCATATAATTATATTAAAGGAAATATACTTTCAAATTCTACTTCTTTCTTCTGACATAGGTTTTAAATATAGTCTTGGTGTAATATAATCAGCAATTAATAATATGTAAAAAAACTGCTTTGAATTATTGAAATAATTATAAAGAATTATTTAAAACATGCAAGATATTTGGAAAAACTAACCCCACGCCATGATTTTTAAATACACCAAGATTGCCTTTTAAGTGAATGGTTCTATCCAGGACAGGTTAAAGTCATTTTACAGTTTAAACTAACACATAATATATGCAGAACTGTGCAGTTGCAACTAAGACACTATTTTATATGGGATTATTCAGTCAAGTTTAATAATACTGGAAGGCTCATGTGGTCCAATTTTTAAAGTTTTTACTTCCACCCCTCTTTTTACCCCACCCCTCTGCAAACAACACACACCCCTCCACCTCCTAAACCGAAAGAGGAGACACAGTGGTGAAGAAGCTAGAGGTTCACCTATTCAGTAAAATCCATTGTCCCCACAATAAGCTAATCGCCACAAAAAACTTGTTAAAATAGCCACTTGGCATAAGTAATTTTTACAAACACTTTTTAGCTTTATAAATAAATTATAAGATATTGCACTCCATATAAGTGTTTTTATCTTTATCTTGTCTGAATTGTGTGACTTTACTGTATTAAATGATCTTTATAACAAGTATTGTCTATAACAAGTATTGTCTACAGCATATTTCGATGTATCGTTTGTTTAAAAAACAGTGATTTAAAGTAATATTGATTTACAATAGTTTCGCGTAAAAAAATTATAAAGTCAAATTAGTTCTCATATAACTTAATGAATAATAATAACTATGTCAAAGGAAGATAATGATAACTGCTATATGTTTCAATTGTGAAACAAAACTTAAAATAAAGATAACAAGAACTTAAGGGATTTCGTTTGCATACCATTCTTAGGTTTGTCCAAAATGAGCCTTAACATACTAACTTACTGCCTAAACCTATACTGTCCAATAGTTTTCATTGAAGTATGTAGTATTTAAAAAAAAATCTGAAAAAATGTATCAAGAACTGTTAAAAAATGTTAGTTACAATAGTTTCGCCCTGAAAAATTTCATCTACATCTTCAAATATTTAGCGCGAAACTATTGTAAGTCAATATTTCTTAAATATCTCGTACATAATTACATGAATTATTTATTTTCTTCTCAAATCATAAATGGATACCATTTCTTTATTACATGCCAGAGAATAAAGTTCTTAAATGCATTTATGATTAAAATAAGATATTTTTTGCTTCTCCTGTAAAATTTTCTAAAAGTGAGTTACAATAGTTTCGCGTTAAACCCTCGATGTGTTGATGCAAAATATCTCGAAATACATGTGCAATAACCAGTTGGATCAGGTCATCTCTATTGTCGATCATTACCTTATCATTTCTTCCCGACTTATGCTTCTTTCAATCACAATAAGTCCGTATATTTGTATTAGATCACGCATGAACTATTGCATGTTGTTGTGAGACTTTGTCGATTAGACGCTTGAATAAATCGCCTGTTCTGTAGCACCTACTAGTTCCAAGCATCTCAAGCGTCTGACTCCTAGATTGGTACCCGTACGACTGCAACACTCACAAGCTAGCGAGCAGAGCGGCAGATAGTCGGCTGCGCACCAGTCTACCCACAAGGGGATTCCCCTGAGGTAGTTGCATGTAAAAACCGGAACGAACTTGGATGCGAAACTTTTTTTCGAAATTTCGGGAGCGCATTTCCAGTTTTTATTTTATTACTTTTGAGATAAAATCGGCAATGCGGCAACAAAAAGACATGCGGGCGGGCCTGAGAACCAGGTAATTAATTTTTTATGGCCTAAGTTGTACATTTATAAAACTCAACGTATCAGTCTCATTTATTTTACGTCTGGGGTGCTTTTTTATATACAGACGCTTATACATGTAAATGTACCCCGTGACGTCTCATGCATTTGACCAAATAACATGTGGACAATTTCAGACCATGGGTAAATATTTCTTGTATGACGTCACTGCGTAAGACATCCATGTTTTGCCGTTCAAACAATGTGTGGTGAATCTACATACGGCGGGCTGTTAGCCTCACAACATCGCCGATTCAGTTCTAGATCCACGGACTCCACAGACTAAACGGGTGTTCCGGGACATCGACTACACGAACGTACTGACACGACACTTCAACGACCGACTCCAAACATGTAAGACATATTATTATTATCTCTGTATTTATTATATTCTGTGTGTTGACCACTCGGTTCACCACAAATGCATAGTACCAAGATTTAAACTAATGTATTTCATATCAAAATGTTCTTTGGATTAAAAAATTAAGTGTGAAATGGATAACAAAATGATCATTCTTAATTTTAGATACATTTAAGTTGTACTTTATAAAATTTGTATGTGTATGCACGTCGGAGGACGGGGCATATCCAAATTGCTAGCACAGAGAGAGAGAACACTATGCTGGAGTTCTATGTCCAAACATAAAAAGTTGAACGCATATGCACGTTGGAGGACGGCGCAAGTCAAAAATCGTCTCACCGTAGATGTGTATTTTATAGGGCCATCCCAGAGAGAATGATTTTGGAACATAATGATCTGTGTGTGGATCAGTGAAATAAAGCGAATTTATTATCAGATGTGTGTTTCTGCTAGACGTACATTAAGGATAAAGTCAATAATTACACAGAAACATAAAGACTGATATACTCATATAGCAGAGCCAGGTATATGTGGACATTCTAAATTACCTTTTACTAGCCGGTACCAAGTTGAGCTCACTAAGCTTGCGGATTTCAAGTCCTTGTAGGGCGACACTTTCATCAAAATATACTCCAATATCTCTTCAGGAAGGTGTAAAATAGTTTTCACGTCATCGTGACTAGATGCTTCTACCATCCCCTCCGCCATAGCTGTTTATATTTTCAAAAATTCAAAAAATAAATAAAATTTGAATTATCAAAGAACCATGGGCGCAGCCATTCATGTCTCGCAGCGAAATAATTCGTGTTATTGGATGGATCAAACTATTTTATTTTGTTGGAGAAACAGAAATAAAACCTAATAACATATATTCTTGAAAAAAATGCAACATAAGCCTGCGATTTTTATAATAATATCATTAAATTATTTTTTTTAATTTCTTTTCTGCTGAATATCACGTGACACCTGTCAAAAATGTCACTTCCGGGTTTCTGCTACACATGACTATCGATATTGTTTGTAATTTAGAATAAATAGACCCTATTTCTATCTAACGTTAGTTAGGTAAGAATTAACAATTGTTAAACCTAAATAATTCAAATCAACTTATTGTTATGACACATAGCATTACATAAATCCACAGACCTAATAACAAATAATATGTCTGTGATAAATCATAAATGATAAAGGCTAAACCACATTGCTTATTCAAGTCTCAAGAGCAAGTTGTGTATACATGTGTGTGTGTGTGTGTGTGTGTGTGTTGTGTGGGCTCTGTTGCTTAAAGGCTTTATTTATGCTCGTTATATTATACTTGGCATTTTAGCAAGCAGACCTTGGTTTTCAAATGGTTTGAGGTGGGAAATACTTATTTTTTTTCTTTCTTTTTTTTAAAAATATTTCAATAATCAACCCAGATATGATCCTTAAGCTACGACCCTAGCCACCTAGTGGACTCTGTTCAGACCACAGGCATAAATTGTATTAGACTCGACATT
The DNA here is from genome assembly GCA_037043455.1 of Cyrtodaria siliqua. NCBI lineage: Eukaryota > Metazoa > Mollusca > Bivalvia > Adapedonta > Hiatellidae > Cyrtodaria > Cyrtodaria siliqua. The sequence goes on from JAWPHD010007658.1 coordinate 90,223, forward strand.
CGTCATACTAGCATCTGCCAAAAGGAAGTTGCATTCAAAATCAAAGTTATCATCAAAATTTTGCGATGTCATTTAAGCACGATTGCATTGTATTGCGACCATGAAAAAATAGTATGGGACCCTTCTCAGACTTTTAATAGCTTTTTTCAATTTTTTATTTCTATTATTGCCATTGACTTCTGTTTTAGAACATCATTTCTAATACTGTATACTCATTGACCAAAATGTAATTATGTATTACTGAATAAAACCGTGGTTTATTACGTCTCTGATAAAACATATTAATTTATTGTTTAATCTTTTTTTCCTTCAGATTGTACCGAAGCCATTTACGGTTCTCAACCATGATCGAAGTAAAAGAGAAGTTTGAGTCAAGGGATTCTTTGTGTAATAGAATAGACACTGTCCTGGTTGAGTACTTCTCTACACTGGCTGATCTTTACAAGGAACAAGCTCTCCTGGAACAGACAATGAAGTCTGGCTTCATCAGCATGTCCCGCGCCAGGTTTGTTATAGTTGACACCTGCCACCTGGGATAGTTATAAGTAGCTAACACCTGCCTAGTTATGATTAAGAGTAGTATAGAAAGACAGACAGACAGACCGACAGACAGACAGACAGACATTTGGCTTCATATTCATGTCCAGGGCAGGTTACTGAGAAAACTGACAAGATTGTCCACTCAACTCCTACAGTAGATTTGGACTAAACTTGCAGCAATGCATGACTATGTAGAGTATTTTCGCATATTTTTAGGATTTTCAATTTGAGTGCTCTGCCAAAGAGTTATGGCCCTTTATTCAACGAGCATGCATCGGTTATACCACTAAATCATTTGCCCTCACAGTGTGGGTTCAATCCCTCATGGGCCTGGGAATCTTTATATGAAGAAGCTATCCAGCTGGCTTGCGGAACGTCGGTGCTTTTACTCAGTTGTCCTCCTATGCACAAAAATTACTGGAGGGGCACCTGGGGTCGATATTGTGGCAGCTACTTCTCAAAAACCATAAGTGATATTGATTTGGAACCTTTTCCAAAATGACTGGCTCGACATGTAGTTGGTCCTAACCAAAATCTATTTTGATTCTTTTTTTACATAGAGTTTTTTGATTTTTAGATTTACGGACCCGCCGACTGCAAGTTTTGCCGAAACCAAAAAAAAAAAAAAAGATTTTTTTTTCAACTTTTAAAAAAAAATAAAAAATAAAAAAAATAAAAAAATATGAAGTCAGGCAACTGAGAGAAACTTTCAGTATTGTGAGACCGATCTGCCTCTCCTGCTTCAACAGAGCCTTAAAATCATTCACACGGAATGCTAAAAAAACAAAGAAGCAAGATGTATGAAAGTGCTAATTCAAACTGTGAAATAACGTTGGTTAAAAATTTAAGAATTGAATGTTATTTTTATGTGTTTCGTCGAGGTATGAAATACTACAGTAACATATTAAAATGGCATTTTTTGGTCACCATCTTAATTTTATTTTTATTTTTTTCCCCTCCTACCCTCAACTTTTAGAAAAAAAATCCGTAAATCAATTAATAAAAAAAAACTGGCCTTATATAGGAAAAACTTGTGGCGACTACTTCTCTGAAAATGTTGCTCTTATTTCCGTAAAACTTCACAGGCTCCCATGGCTGATCTAGCTATTAAAATCTATCAGAAGAGCTTCAATCTCATTGACTCTTGTTTATTAACGTAAAATAATTGTTCACGAAATTATCCAAAATAAGTTATTTTACCAAAAGTAAGAGCAATGAACTCTCATTTCAAAAATAACTTAAACAAGTTACACATCTGACTGCTAATTATCCGTTCAAATTTTGTGTATGAAGTAATAGATAGAGTATAGCTGGTCTCATCAAGTTGGTTGATTTAAACAGCGAGATGGGCATATTTGTTTTGTAGCATGTCTATTTCATCTGTTTGCCATACTCTGACTTCCAATAACTGGTAGTTAGAGTACACCATTTATTCTGACATATGTTATATTCAGTTAAACAATTTACCCATGTGCAAGTACAAAGGGAATTTCAGTGATCATGTTACAAATAAGGGTATTGGTCAGTGTTACTTTTTATTAGCGGTATTGTATATTTTTAGAAATAGCTTTGAACTGTTTTATCTCATTTTCAGATACAGTATGGGAATCAAGTGTGTGGGAATCCAACAGTGCGATGAAAATAAAATGAACGCATCTTTGAAGGTGATGGTTGATGGAAATAACTCTTTCTTCCTTGAAAACATCACTGACATTGAATCTCAAATGAGTGACCTTGACATTCAATCCGACAATCAGGGAAGTAAATCCAACATAAGGAGGAGAAATATTGCTTCAAATGCTGGAGGTGATACTGGAGTGGCAGACAGAGACACGGTGGAAGATATTGGCATGAATGAACTCAGCAAGGACAGTGAAACTATGGTTATCAAAGCCAGGAAAATCTTTGACCCGATTAAGTGGTTTGGATTATTGGTCCCTCCGTCATTGAAACAGAGTCAGAAAGACTTCAGAAGCACTGTTGATGTGGCAGTGATTGTGGCCAATTTGAAAACAAAACTAACACATTTGCAAGATGAATATGAAGCACTGTTGAAGAAGAAGAAAGCAGACTTCTCTGAATGAACGTAATCAGATAATTACAAAAGGGTCTAGGCCAGGTGAAACTCTGATCCGAGTGATAAATCGGAAGATTTAAAATGTTGTGAAGCTACGTTGCGGAAGTTGTGCAGATGTAATTATGGAGATACTGTTAAACCTTAACCTGCTATGAATGTATAATGGACTGTCCTTTCTTTAAATTTAGACCATTCCATTTATGTTACAAAGGGGTGTTTTGGACTCGCAGGCTGATCAGGGTTTACAATGGACGCAAAGGCTATTGTAGGCGCCCTTAGCAGGCTAAGGGTTAAATGGATAACAGATATATGCCAGCTTTCAATGTTCGCCACTATACATTCTTAAATCTAAGGTTAAAAAAACAGTCCCTGCTGTGATTTTGCACATGGTGTCGATGGCGGCGATTAAGACACGTGCAGTACTGAGGCAAACAATGCCATTTAAACTCTGTAATTAGATAACTGGACCATTGGTTAAGAAATAATACATTCGTGCAATTCGGGTTTTATTATTTATGGGTTTTATTATTTATGAAAAAATCTATATTTCTCTCTTTTAATAGCCAGTTAAACTTCCCATGTCAGCTTGATAAGACTTACCTATGCCTGTTTCCGAGATTTGTAACATATTGTGTTAGAGGTTGCTACTAAGAAGGGTACCATTACAATACTCTGGTAGACAAGAATGCTTTGTTTCAAAAATGAATGGGATCTAGACCAGACCAGACAACCCACTTTTTCCTGGGTAGAACCAGTACTGTATACCTTCCGCCATTTGTAAGAATCAACACTTTCTCACAAGTCGAGCTCACAGCAGTGAGGTGAGAAGGTGTCGTATGCGGCATCTTTAGTCTTTACCATCCTGGCCAAGGAAGGGCTAGGACATCACTGTATAACTCACAATTACCAATACCGTAACTCAAATCAACACTTAGGTGGTAAATGTATAATTTACTTTCAGCTGTTATTGCTGGACTGTCCCCCAAGTTATGGAACATACTGTAATCAAGAAAATACATGTTAATAAAAAATAAATTGTCATCGTTGTTTTCTACAATTATTTCATTTACTAAAGATATTCCCACAAACTCATATGAATTACTAATGTAGTGAAATAGTGCATATGTAAAAGTTTGAACAAAAATATTGATATAACCAATGAAAGTTTAACATAATTATTTATCACATGGAACTGCTTGTATTCCGTATAATATACCCATTACGTATTTCCTTATATTAACCATGTGTAATACAAGACGACCGAATCAAGTGCAGTGTCAGTACGTTCGTCTAGTCAATGTCCCGGAACACCCGTTTAGTCCGTGGAGTCCGTGGATATATAGCACTGAATCAGCAAACTGTGAGGGTAACAGTCCGCCGTATGTAGATTCACCACAAGCAATAATGTGCAGTTTCTTGTCGTTTTTGAGCCATGTGATAAAAAGAATCGATCCTCTATGTAGTACTTATAATAGGTTCCCAACAAATCATAGAACAGCAATGACGCATGTTATTGAATAAACAGAAATGAAGAAAATTCTTTAGTAATTTTCCATCCTCATACATTTGCCATGGGACCATCAAAGCAGAGTATTCATTTACTGAACAAAGTGTCATTATTAATACCAGGGTATACATTTAAGAGCATATTCCCCGTCCCTTAATTCTAAACTCTAATTTCCCCCTACTCCTTAATTAACCCCCTATCCTTTGATCTCTCGGCCCTATCCTTTAAAAATACCAATAAATCTCGAAAATGCATTATACCTGTCTATAAACAGCTCCTTGTAGGCTATACTTTGTAAAAATCCTTTCATTTACAGTTGAAATATACTTCAAATTGCATCTAAATAAATCATGATCCGTAAAATATTGGTCACCTGAAGGGTACCTTCCTCAAACGCCCACCCCATGATATTCAAATTTAATTCCTCCTATCCCTTAAATAATTTCTGTGAAAGACCCTGAATAGTGTATACATCAATAAAGTTTGATGAAGAGAAAAATTGAGAGAATCAACAAAATGTCATACTGGTCGTGATACACATTGATAAAGGTTCCAAATCAATACTACTTGTGGTGTTTGAACAATACTACTTGTGGTGTTTGAACAATACTACTTGTGGTGTTTGAACAATACTACTTGTGGTGTTTGAACAATACTACTTGTGGTGTTTGAACAATACTACTTGTGGTGTTTGAACAATACGACTTGTGGTGTTTGAACAATACTACTTGTGGTGTTTGAACAATACGACTTGTGGTGTTTGAACAATACGACTTGTGGTGTTTGAACAATACGACTTGTGGTGTTTGAACAATACGACTTGTGGTGTTTGAACAATACGACTTGTGGTGTTTGAACAATACGACTTGTGGTGTTTGAACAATACGACTTGTGGTGTTTGAACAATACGACTTGTGGTGTTTGAACAATACTACTTGTGGTGTTTGAACAATACGACTTGTGGTGTTTGAACAATACGACTTGTGGTGTTTGAACAATACGACTTGTGGTGTTTGAACAATACGACTTGTGGTGTTTGAACAATACGACTTGTGGTGTTTGAACAATACGACTTGTGGTGTTTGAACAATACGACTTGTGGTGTTTGAACAATACGACTTGTGGTGTTTGAACAATACTACTTGTGGTGTTTGAACAATACTACTTGTGGTGTTTGAACAATACGACTTGTGGTGTTTGAACAATACGACTTGTGGTGTTTGAACAATACGACTTGTGGTGTTTGAACAATACGACTTGTGGTGTTTGAACAATACGACTTGTGGTGTTTGAACAATACTACTTGTGGTGTTTGAACAATACGACTTGTGGTGTTTGAACAATACTACTTGTGGTGTTTGATGAGGTGTTTGAACAATACTACTTGTGGTGTTTGAACAATACTACTTGTGGTGTTTGAACAATACTACTTGTGGTGTTTGAACAATACTACTTGTGGTGTTTGAACAATACTACTTGTGGTGTTTGAACAATACTACTTGTGGTGTTTGAACAATACGACTTGTGGTGTTTGAACAATACGACTTGTGGTGTTTGAACAATACGACTTGTGGTGTTTGAACAATACGACTTGTGGTGTTTGAACAATACGACTTGTGGTGTTTGAACAATACGACTTGTGGTGTTTGAACAATACTACTTGTGGTGTTTGAACAATACTACTTGTGGTGTTTGAACAATACTACTTGTGGTGTTTGAACAATACTACTTGTGGTGTTTGAACAATACTACTTGTGGTGTTTGAACAATACGACTTGTGGTGTTTGAACAATACGACTTGTGGTGTTTGAACAATACGACTTGTGGTGTTTGAACAATACTACTTGTGGTGTTTGAACAATACTACTTGTGGTGTTTGAACAATACTACTTGTGGTGTTTGAATAGTAGTGACCACAAACTTGTATATTTGAATCAATTTTAGCTTTAGTGGCCATCTTGGATTTTGGACTTACCTGAACTTTATTGCAAACAAACTAAGCAACCATGAGCAATATTCTTGTTAAGTTCTAGGCAAATCGGACTAGTAGTTCCAAATAAGTAGATAAGTTTTCTGTATAAAACTTGATGTAAACAAACATGGCTGCTGGTGGGTAAAATCAAATGAATTGTGTTTAGGAGCAGCTACCCGTCCTGCTCTTTCCAGTCAATACCACTTATAGTATTTGAGAGAAGTAGTTACCACAAAACTGTATTGTGTAAAATCTATTTTTAGCTGTATTGACCATTTTGAATACTAGTATCCTGTCAACCTGATCGTTACTTAAGACCAACAAGACATAAGATTTACATTCCTGTTGAGTTTCATGAAAATCCATCCAAGTAGTTCTAGAGGAGTAGTCGACACGAGTTTTTCCTATGTATACTGAAATGCAACTCGGGAATTTCCGCTATATATTGAATGTACAATAGGCTACGGTTTATAAAATGGTACATGGCTGAGTAAGACCTTTCTTTTCGGAAAAAAATACTAAAACAACACATAATACAGCAGATGAAAATTCCTTCAAAGTTTCATTATTGCAAAATGTTGCAAACTCTTTAATACATTAAATACAGTACTGAAATGGATTAGTTTTTCAAAGAGGAACTTCAATATTATTGAATTTTTTGTTACAAGGTGAAGTGTGATTAAAACGTCTGCAACATCACAGTTGTGTCCTTTATATGTGGAATTAAGTGTGCAGTACATGTATATACAATATATAGCGGAAATTCCCGAGTTGCTTGTCAGTGTAACTATTTAAACACAGATTGCGACACTGCAATGTTTGTCTTGAGATCAAAAAAATATATATAGTTTCGGACAAACTACATGTCATGCTAGACATTTGGTAAAGGTTCCGAATTAATACTTGTAATATTTGTTGAGGCAGTAGTTGCCACAAAATTGTATTTAAAAAAATCTATTTTTAACTGATGACCATTTTCATGAAATCCACTACCTGTATGTAGTTTTAGAGTAGTAGTCACAAATAGTAACTTATGTAAACGAAGATGGCCACTGGCATCCTTGTTCGACTTCAAAACAAAATGGAATGCCATTTGTTTTGAAGTAGTCGTCACACAAAAAAATTACAGATGGATGATGGACGCCGCACCAAGGCATAGCCTCTGCTGATCTCTTGTTTAGTAGAACATTATGTGGTCTAAGGTTTATAGTTCCTCGTCCCGTAATCCCAAAAGTGTAGACTATAACTGGATAGAAAAGAAGACAAAACAATTAACTACTGAAATACATTTTATTGCAGAAAAAAACCTGCATTTTATGTGGCAAAATCGAAATAGCAACTTCTAAAACAAAGCATATTCAAATTGATTTCAATAAATTCATTTCATACCCAAGATCAAGACATCACTTGAACAATAATCTGATTGAACAAGTTATAAATAGAAAGGCAGGGATTACAATACATAGTTAACTAGAAAATGTGTCCATGGGCCACAGATGCCCCGCCTTAGCACTGTCAAGACACATTAATTGGACTTGACGAAAAACTTGAATGTAAAACTGTTTTATCATGCAGATAAAGGGGTGGTCTAATAAATTTTGCTTTATTAGGCACTGGCTAATAAAGCAAAATCAATGCGGAAATCCTCGGCATTTTTTGTACGTAACACATTATCTGACATCACAAAACATAAAGAAAACAGAATTTGGGAGCATCCTCGCTAAGTGTAGCATTCTGTTAAATAGATAAAACTAGTAAGGCCAAAAAAAAAAATAGTTGTGTTTCAGGTTTCCTGCTCCAAAAAAATAGGATATGTAGGTCGTTTTTTGTTTTGTTTTTTTGCTACACGAAGGTAGAAAGTACAAGCAGGAAACATAATTATAAACTCTGATTTTGAGGGCCTCAAGGATGTATCTATTAATATATTTAATTTAAAATTGCTCCAAAAGGGACTTTGAACTCATGACATGAGGATATGTTGCTAGGAAAAATACATACAGAACCGGTGTGACAGCAATATTGTAGCCTATGAAAGATGAACCTTCCCGATAATATCGGCCATCAATTTGTCGGTAGCAATATCGTCATCATCGCTGTACAAGAGATCGCGATTTTTTCTCTCTTTTCCTTCCTTTTTTTTCTTTTTTTTTTGAAACGGAAAAAAAAGGTTAGGATCGGGGACAAAATATAGGGTAGTATGGGAACCTGAAACAAGACTATTTTTTTTCTTGGCCTAAGCCGTACAGAAAATGAGGATAATCTTCATGATAAAAAGAATATACTATCTGTGCCTTTTACGATCAAGTTTATTAGACTCGACATGAAAACGCATTTCTAAGCCTCATCTAATAAACTTGATAGTAAAAGGCACTGATTTAATATTCTCTATTTCATGTGTATAGAGAGGCGGACAGACCAGGGTAACACTATATGCCTGTTCCATTTCTGTGTCTGGGCATAGTAATTATACGTTTATGTAAAATACTTAATGGCCGAAACATAATCTGACAAGAAATGACCATAACAAAATTAATATTGCTTTAAAACGTTGCATGTATCGTGCGTACATTTATCACATTTATAGCAAAGAAACAAAGTTGCATCACATCAAAATGTCAAACAAGGGCTTTTCTAGGAAAAAATCTCAAATATCTGGGTGGGGTGGGGTGGTGATAGGAATCTAACGTCAATTTAAAGGGTACCACCATCATGACCATGTCTCTTTTTTTTTCTAGTAACACTTTTTTTCTATCACCACTTATACTGGTAGGCTATAATTTCCTTAACACCTTCACACCACCAGCATAAACATTATTGGTCAGGCCACATCTCTTGAGATTTTTTCCAGGAAAAATGCAAACAAAAGAAAATTCATTTGAACACCTAAATGCTGACAAGATTATATATACTGAAAACACTTCTAGTGGAGAGGTCTGATATTAATGACATTTATCCTTTGCTTTTTCTTTTCCTCAATATACAACTTATACAAACTTCGTTACCTCGAACTGCCACGTTTGCGGTATCGTTTAAACCACTTGATACTGATCATGTCCAAAGATTGGTATGGTTCCATCAAAATTACTTATATATAGCACAGTTCAACGTTATTATCTGTAATACGTTATTCTTCTTTTGTCCCGCATTGTTTTACATGTTAATACATGATGAAACAGCATTTTGAAAATAAATAAAATGGACAAAAATAGTTTGAATTAGTTTTATTCAACAAAAATAAAGAGTTGCAGATTAAAACAAATTAATATGGAAGACAGATTTATTAATCGTATAAATATTTTTTCTTCAATGAAATAATGGAAATAATGAAATAACTAGTGAAACTGGTTATCATTAACAATGGCTTTAAATCATCCAACTTTTCTATGAAATTTTAATTTTCAACATGTCAAATTTGAATGATTGCAAATAATTATTTATGTTTTTAATTAAAACCTCCTAAAACAACTTGATGATCTAGACGGTTGTTTTTGTTTACAAAAACATATGTCTCCCCCCATAATTTATGAACCAACCTGGCTGAAAGTTGCGCTCTGCACGTCTCGATATGGTGAGCATTTGTGCCAAGTTAATACAAAATCCCTCGAGCGGTCAAGAGATATGGAGTGGACACGAAATATAGAGCATATCACCTTCTACCTCTAAGTGTGACCTTGAACGGACGTGACTGGAAGATGCACTGAGCACGTCGTCTCGATATGGTGAGCATTTGTGTCAAGTTATTTCAAAATCCCTCAAGTGGTTTAAGAGATATGGAGTTGACAGGATATATAGTGCATATGACCTTCTACCTCTAAGTGTGACCTTGACCGGACGTGGCTGGAAGTTGCGCTCAGCAAGTCGTCTCGATATGGTGAGCATTTGTGCCAAATTATTTCAAAAGTCCTCAAGCGGTTCAAGAGATATGGAGTGGACACGAAATATAGTGCATATGAATTGAATTGAATTGGGGTTTTAAGGCGCACCAACACATACCTTCGACCTCTAAGTGTAACCTTGAACGGACGTGGGCTAGAAGTTGCGCTCTGCACGTAGTCTCGATATGGTGAACATTATTTTGTGCCAAGTTATTTCAAAATCCCTCGAGAGGTTTAAGAGATATGGAGAGGACACAAAATATAGTGCATATGACCTTCGGCCTCTAAGTGGGACCTAGAACGGACGTGACGGGAAGTTGCGCTCTGCATGTCGTCTCAATATGGTGAATATTTGTGGCAAGTTATTTACAAATCCCTCAAGCGGTTCAAGAGATATGGGGAGACCGACTTGTGACTGACATAGATCCAGACAGACATCCAAGCTAAAAATAATATGTCTCCCAGTATGGGAGGGGCTTAAAGGTTATTTGAAAACAGGAATGAACATTCCAATCCCACTCTCCATTTACATGGAGATGAAAATATGCAGAATGGGCCTAGAACCTTCTCACCTATCGATCCGAATAAAATGAAACTGTAATGTTCACCCATTATTGTGCATTTCGTAAATGCACTCATTATCCTAATCGATGTGTTACAAGCAAACAATTGCGCGATTTAACTACTCACTAAATGTTTGGATCGGCAGTGCCAACAACAAGTGTCAAAACAAGCTGGAAAGCACCTTAGAGAAAGTAATTTGAAGCACAACTTTGGGACCGGAAAATATATTCAAACGAAGTGTGGTGTTGGAGGTTTGGACTTGAGTCGGAAAATGCTTCGAAGTAAGCACAGTATGGGAGTTCCAACATTCGAGGTAACGAAGTTTGTTATCACAACATATAACGGCATCAAGTCCTACCATTTAGTACAATTAAATGCCCATAGTTTGCTTTAAAGTCTTTGTAAATTTATATACATGATTCGAATAAAGACAATAAAAGAGAAGATTGGGAACGAGAACGAAGCACTATACATGCCTAATGCTACACAGGCACTATACATGCCTAATGCTACATAGGCACTATACATGCCTAATGCTACATAGGCACTATACATGCCTAATGCTACATAGGCACTATACATGCCTAATGCTACATAGGCAAACATGCCACATACTGAACTCATATGAAGGGATATTCATATGAAAATCATATGAGGATCATATATGATTGTTTTATATGATTCGCATATGAAAATCACAAGAAAGGTATCACATGAAAATAATATGGAACAATCATCATATGCCTTATGTACACAATTATATTCTCACATGAAATTCATATGAAAATAATATCATTTCATATGAAAATCATATGAAGCTCTTTTCATATGAAGAAAATACTATTATGAAAATCAGATGTTGCTCCTTTTTTATGATTCTCATATGAAACCTTTTATACAAAAATCATATGAATTGAATTGAGTTTTACAGCGCACCAACACATGAAAGGTTATTTGGCGCCTAACGTTATTTGGCGCCTAACAGGAATGAACGTGCCAGGTTCATCCTCCATGTACATCTAGATAAAATATGGAAAATGGGCCTAGACCCTTCTCACCCTGAACTGCAGAGTTACTGCAAATTCTATCGTAGAAACTCCATTTACGCTGGAGTCACGTTTATTGTTTTTCTGCCACTGCTCTTTTTATCTGAGCGAGATGGCACCTGAAACAATGCAGGGATCATGATGAAGACCTTTAATGAACATGAAAAGAATTGAATGTTATTTAACGGCTCATCAACACAGTATACGTTATTTAGAGCCGCCCCAGAGAGAGGGGAAGGATACATAGGAATCTGGGAACCTTGCTCTACTCTTATTATCGAATAGATTCCTATGGTTCTTTAACGTGCTCGGAGCATAGACCGATACACGGGACCGCCCGGTTTAAATCCCCATTGGACGGACGAGGCTAAGGGAAAGTGTCTTGCCCAAGAACACACCGACAAAACTCAGTGGCACCACGGAGAATTGAACCCGGGGCCTCTGGTTACAAATCCGCCGCGCTACCGACTGCGCCCCGCCAGCCCTCTTAATGAACATGAACAAAAAATGATAAAATGAACATGAATTTGGGGGGATTCTACCCCTCTGCCTACCCCTCCAAAGGGATCTGCAGTGGCCCTATTCTTTGCCCCGTGACCAAACGGGCCCCCGGGAACCACACAGGCTAATTACGTGGCAAGATTGATAGTGTAGTTATAATGTGAATATAATAATATAAATTTAATACTCTTAACAAGGAATAACAAATTTCAAAATGAATGGAAAGTTTATCAATAAAATAAATAACAAAAGGTAACGACACTAATACTATAAATAAGTCAAGGTACAAACATATACAAAACAAAGAACAATGGATGTGTAATAAAATCAGATGATGAGGTGTTTGGTTGCTTTATCACGTTTCTATACTCTACACTACAAGGATTTGACAACACTCCATTGGAGGTCACGCCAGACTGACCTTACGATAAGCCAGATTTCAGCCTACAAAATTGTTTGGCATAGACTGCTTCACTGTGCATGCTACATTTCAGTAAAACTGTGGAGCAGCCTACGCTCGGTATTGAATTGAATTGAATTGGATTTTATAGTCGCACCAACAGCTAAGGTCATATGGCGACTTTCCAGCTTCCATTGGTGGAGGAAGACCCCAGGTGCCCCTCCGGGCAGTTTTCGTGCACGGGCGGGCACCTGGGTAGAACCACCGACGTTCCGCAAGCCAGCTGGATAGCTTCCTCACATAAAGATTCCTAGGCCCCTGAGGGATCGAACCTACAGCGGTAAGGGGCAAGTGATTTCAAGTCAGAGACGTTAACCACTCGACGGACGCCCCCTGCTCGGTATTGAAGAGACAATACATGTCTGTAACTTTAAGCTTATAAAACACAAAATAATTGCATTGACAGACAATTACTGAATGTTTACTGGGGGAAAAAAGGAAGAAAAGATTGTTCGACGGAATATAATAGCGGTGAAAAAAACTTTACTGATTCGTTAGATTGAACCCACACTAAAATGACACTCGCGGGTCAACAGTCGAGTTCACTATCAACTGAGCTAAGCGGGCCAGATGTACTATCAACTTACTATTTAGAGTGCAGATGTTCTATCGACTTACTATTTAGAGTGCTAATCTCGTAATAATTTCGGTGGAATATATATTTTCAAAACACACATGGCAGTACCCATGATTTTCTTATTATCTTGATATAAAGCATGCCATTTAAAGCATTTCTTTGAATTTATCATTATTTGCAATAACACACGAAGACTTTATCTTTATTCGGATATAGATATATGTGTTTTATGTGGATTTTCGTTTGTTCAGTTCAATCGAACGTCATCGTAAGTGCATATACGGAAACACGCAATTTCATTGGTTGAATTTAATGATCTTCTCATGAATATTGATTAGATGAAAGGTCGATCTGACATGACCTACAAAGGAGTGTTGTCAGATCTTAAAGCGGAGAGTATCAAATCGTAATTAGGATATGATTTTAATGAGACTGGGAATATTGTTAGTTACTTATTTTACTGAAAAACTCAGCTGAATGATAAAAATAATCAAACATGTTTGTTTCCTATGAACAAATACCTGAAACTCACTGAATAATCTAAATATTTTTACCAGCTAAGCTAAAACATAGAAGAAATCGGTAAAATCGATGGATGCTTCTTGAATAAAGGTACACATGTGAAATATAATCAGATGGAAAATGTAGGACGAGTTGAGCTTACAAGCTTTATATTTTTTTAAAAAGTCCCTTATTAAACTCGGCCCATTTTTTTTTATAACCTTAACATCCTGAAAATATGCGCTATTCAAAATAATACTGATACTTCCTATAAAGTTTCATGGATATCAGATGAAAAACTTAAGAGGAGTTGAGCGGACAAGCTTTAGAATTTAAAAACTTCAATGTCCCGTAACTCCGCCATAAATCATTCAACCGGTACCTCCCGACAATATGCACTACTAGACATCATACTGATACTTCCTATAAAGTTTCATGAAAATCAGATGAAAAATGTAGGAGGAGTTAAGTGGACAAAAAAAGCAGACATGATCAGCTCCCCCGAAAATTCGAGGCGCATAAAAAATATTCATCTTATTTCACATTTTCTCACCTATAATGTACACGAATGTAAGATCATCTTTCTACAAACAAGGGGATTTAGTGGGCAAGCTCTACTTTTAAAATCCCCAGTAAGATTGAGCCGAGTTCAATTGGGGTTTTACAGTGCACCAACACAAAAAGGTTATATGGTGCCAACAGGAACGAACATTTTAGGCCCACTCTCCATTTACATCGAGGTAAAATTATGCAGAACCATATCCTCTGCAGAACTGCAAAATTGTAAACACTAGTAAAAAAAAGAGACTATTATTGACAAATAAGGACAATAATGAACAATGGATGATGGTTACAAAATCAGGACATAGAATAATAAAACAATAAACAATGTCTACTAAAATTAGGACAATCATAAAGAGAACAACAACAATGAATTGAATTCAAGTTTTAAGGCGCACCAACACATGAAAGGTTATATGGCGCCTAACAGGAATGAACATGCCAGGCTCATCCTCCATGTACATCGAGATAAAATATGGAGAATGGGCCTAGAACCTTCTCACCCTGAACTGCAGAGTTGCTGCAAATTCTGTTGCAGACACGCCATTTACGCTGGAGCCACGTTTATTGTTTTCTGCAACTGCTCTAGTGATTTGGGCGAGATGGAACCTGAAACAATGCAGGGGTCACGACGAAAGACCTTTAATGAGCATGAACTAAAAAATGAACATGAATTTCGTGGGGGGGGTGGGGGGGGGGGGGGGGTTCTACCCCTCTGCCTACCCATCCAACGGGATCTGCAGTGGCCTTATTCTTTTCCCCGTTATCACACGGGGTAACTAATGAATCAATGAAGTGTACAAAATAAGAACAACAATGAACAAGTAATCAAGTACGAAACTAATGACAACAACAATGAATATTTAAAGTTTTTAAACACGAAAGAACAGAGAATAATGAGCGTGACAATTCACTCAAAGTTATATTAAGACACAAACACTTCCAATATATTAAAAACTGTAACACCCCTTCTAAGGTCAAAGGAAATACTGACAAGTTTCAAGGAATTGCTAAAAGTATAAAAGGGACACGTGGCAATCTTGAAGTTCATATCAACCATTAAAACTGCCATCTTGACTTATTATTCCTGTATAATTTTAACAGGTTAACACGTTTAATTTGAAACCTGTTGGATATTTTTGAATTTTCAATTTTTCTTTGTTATTCTATCAACAGGTTTAAATATATAATTGGTGCAATATAATCAACGGTTAGAGATATACAATAACATTCTGCTTTATACCTTTCTTAAAATAAACATTAATGATTAAACAAATGTAAGTTATGTAGAACAACTACCGAGTTCTATAAAAATCAATATTGCCATGTGTCCCTTTAAATAATAAAACTATAAAATAAATACGCCATAATAATATTCAATACAAGTTAAATACACCACAAAACCATTCAATTCACTTTGAGCAAACTAAACTGAGGTAAAGCACTAAAAACTGAAAAAGCTACTTTGAGAAAAATGTACAATTAAATGTTTTGCATTGTAGATCTGCTTTTTTTTATTGTCTTTGACTCTTAATTTCATTTTCTGTTGAACCATTTTCAGGGCAGCATATGGTAAACTCTAAATAACATGCATAATTCAAAACACAATTAATATAAATCGATGTTCAAGACATCTATATATATATATATGGATACATGTATATGTAATATTTATAGCATAATTTTTCGAGTATATGCGATTTATACTGCTTCTCGAGGGCCGCAAAATATGCTATAAATGTTTTGTACCATAGCCATTCAATGCCGGTAATTGTTATTTTGATTGACAGGTTGTGGATAAACAGTACAACTAAGAGTGCGTAAATTGGGTAGACCATGGTATAACGGCCGAATCTGTCATTTATAGCACGGCTGAAATATACCGACAGTTATAGCACGGATTAGGCTCAGACCTTAAGGTTTATGGACATTATATCATAAGCAAGAACAAAGGTAAACCATTAGAGCTATGGTACAAATATATATATGTATATACATGTATATATATATATAAAAACTTCGATAATATATACATATACAACTTCAATAGGAATATAATAATACGTTAAACTACAACATATTTGCATGACGTAGGCCAGTTACGCATGATCCAATATGTATGCAGGATTAAGCCCACTTTGTTACAATCATAATTCAATTTAGCTGCGAGAATCATAGCTCTAATATTGCTTAACTACCACAGAGCTACGACACAACCCCTTAGGTAGGTCTCCAGATCTAGTCCTATCCACATTTTCCCAGAGAGGTTTCCGAAGACATCACCCAATGCCAGTATAAACAACCACTGTATTACATGTGTATACATAAAACTCACCAAAGAGAAGAATATCAACCCGATCTAGGCATTTTTCGGAACGACTACTTTTTTTCTTGAATGTTTACCTTTCTAAATATCTCATGCTCTGTCCGTTCTGTATTTGATAACTTAAGCCCGCCCAACTCACACGTCTGACAATTTCAAAAGGGTCAATCGTAGCTCTATGGTAGGTACACACCATGAGCTACAATTCTCGCAGATACATTCAATTGACCTCCAACAGTGATAAATCACCATGGTAATAATTTTCTATTCTAATTCATAATGAATCACCATAAACAATGTTCAGTTTCTAAATTGTTACAAAATAGTTTACACTAGGCAAAGAAAATGGGTGTTTTAGAATCCATTGTATAACACAGGCAACGCCAAAAACAAGTAACTTGACACGCTACTCAACAAAAAGCAATATACTTTTTATCTTCATGGAATGATGTATTAATTCTAATGCTGGTAAAGATATCTTACAGAGTGTTTAACAGAACAGTGGTATATGTCTATTTTTATTAACACAATTTCTAATTTTAGCACACCAAAAATCTAATTTTAGAAACACAATTCCTATTTTAAGACAAAATGTCTATTTTTGTAACAAAATGCACATACTAAAGTTCTAATTGTTTAAACAATACATCAGGTCAAGGTTTCTATTTCAATTTAAACAAGACTAAATATGGCATTTTGAAAACTTTTTAAGCACCAACAATCATAAAACAAACAACTTTAATTCATCAAATATCAACTTTAAAAAAATATTTATAATTAATTATGGCAATCATTATGGGTAGCACTTGTTTTTACATGTACAACATTTCTAAGATCAGACGCCTATTTCACCAACATAATTTTATTTTAAGTATCTACTAGTATCACTAGAGTAAAATAGGTGAATTTTATGTGTCAATATTCTCTAATACCAAAGACCATTTGGTCCTTGAGTATACATTTTACCCTTACATGTTTACAGATAGTCAATGGCAGCATTATGTATTACGACACCAGGACAGGAAATTTGTTTCCAAGTTACTCGTCCTTCGTAATATTTGAATTGTCAAATTGATACATTTTATCTGAATTTCTACTCGTCCTGCATCAATGAGCACTCGTCATGGCAAGCAGACGAGTGGAATTTTCGTGCCATAGACACATTTTCTTAGTTTCACATAGATAAAAGGGACTGGAGCAAACCCGCATGTAGTTATATGACTTGGTCTTATTTAATGATAACAAGTTTCAAAGCTTTCCGACAAGTTCTTTTTTTAAGAAATGAGAATGAAAACAAGAACTTTAACCAAATACTGTGGTAAATCCACCTTTGTTGATTTTTGTAATAAATTGATGCAATGACTTACCACCCTTGTTTGAAATTGCAGCAAAACTCGGGAAACATTGGTGAAATAGGCGCCAGGACCTGCTTTCATAGGTACACATGCAGAATTTATGTTTGTTGACAGAAAAATAAATTTACGGGTACCTCCCTTCTTAAAAATGCTTGCACAACTACACATTAATATATCCTTGCCTTAATGCATAGCAAACTCTGCTTGTATTATCCAGAAAGTTTAGTGGCAAGACACAGGATTTCATTTTGGGGAGTGGGTGATGGTGGTGGTGGAAGGATGTAGTGAGAGTGGAGTGGGAGTGGGGGTGGGGTGGGGGTGATTTTTTTTATTTTATAATGAGATTAACTGGATTTTAACTGGAAAAATAATATTTTGAGCATCAAATCATGCTGCAGTCAGCCTAGACCAAAACATTACACTGCATGCTGACATAAATCCAGTCCAGGGAATTCCTGAGAATTGCCAAGTTGTGAATACTGGGATGGATACCTGACACTGACATCTGGGGAGGGTGGGTGGTTGACAGGTGAGGTAGTAGTTTTGTAGAGGTTTGCACAATGTGGAAATTCCAAGTCCCCACCTTGCACGGGCAGTCAGAATCGGCATCATTCAATACGTATTTTATTAATTGTAGAATCATATAATTCTACTGCCAGAGAACCCTCCCCTGGTGGGAAGAGGAAGGGGTGGGGGGCATAGTTTTTGTAGCTTTGTAGAGGGAATTCCAGCATAGTAAGGGTGGCCAAAAACCATCATTCAATATGCATACAGTTGGACCATACTGTATAACACCTGTATTGTCTTCACAGTTGGACCATACTGTATAACACCTGTATTGTCTTCACAGTTGGACCATACTGTATAACACCTGTATTGTCTTCACAGTTGGACCATACTGTATAAACCTGTATTGTCTTCACAGTTGGACCATACTGTATAAACCTGTATTGTCTTCAGTTGGACCATACTGTATAAACCTGTATTGTCTTCACCTTTTAGGCTTGAACCTTGCCTTAAGACCCAGTATTATTGTATTACTGTTAAAATCACATAATCCTACTGCCTGAGAAACCTACCCACATTACGTAGTCCGAGTATTAACTTTCATACCCCATCCAACCCCTTCTCCAAGAAGCGAAAACGGGGTTGGCTTGGGTACGAAATAAAACCCTTAATTTCGGTTTAAAAAGTTTCCATATTGTGAAATTAAAACATTTAATAGGTAATTTTAAACAGGTTATCGCATTTTTCAGTAAAAATGTTTTTAAACATGTTTTGTCATCGAAATATCTGTTGTAAATCCTGCTAATATACGCTTTCCCATCGCTTTAATGGAATTAAGACGGGACCACTTAATGAGAATGAGCATGATAAAAGTCAATCCGAGCCTTCTCCGACAGTTCACAGCCATTTTTACGAGTTTGACATTTTTTCTGTGTACTAAAAAAGCCACACACACACAGTGGAAAAAAACATTTTGGGTCAGAGAAGGCTGAGATAAGATAAAAGCAAAGTAGAACACATCTACACAGCTGCTTGTACAATAATTCAACTCTTAACCTGCTAAGCATGACTTTAATAAACTTTGCGTCCACTGTAAACACATATCAGCCTGCGAGTAACTCTTACAATGTCCGGCTGCTGATCAACTCATTTCCTCCAAAACACCCCTTTGTCATATAAATGGAATGGTCTTAATTCAAAGAAAGAACAGTCCATTATATATATGTAGCGGGTTAAGGGTTAATAATTTTCCTACCGTGTGCATGTATACCTTATTTCCCATTATAGTAGCACCCGGGCGATATGCATACTGCATTTTTTAAGGGATAGGGGGGACGGGGGATTTTTTGGATACAACAGATCGAAAATGTATTGAATTTTGAAGTTCTTTTTTAGTTGTTTTTTCTATTTATTTACTGAAAAGGTTGGCGGTGCGGTGAGGGTGGGTGGGGGTGGTGCTTATATTAGGGGAGGCATTCTTATTAGGAAAAATACGATATTTGAGTTTACAACACAACAAACATTGTGTATTAAATATTTGTGCTTCTATATAGTTTAACTAGTAGTGAAAACAATTAAAAGTACAAACTAAAGTGCAGACGTCTGCCCTTCGCGGCATTGTGCCCTGACTGACGAGAACCGTCATCGTTATATATATAACCTATATTATCTGTTAACTGGGCATCACTTGGCATAAAAAAAAAGATCTCATTTATATTTTCATTCGCTTGATCCTTCTTGTTAAAAATAATAGTACTTAATAGCAAATAAACTTTATTTTGGGACGAGTGGTTATTCCAGTCTGGAAATAAACTGACGGTAGTTGTCTCCCTTTCAATTATCAATTATCAATCTCCCAAGGCACGTTGCTGTAGGTACTATAGCAACGGGAAAATAATGTACATAAAAGCACGCGCTCGTAGAACCGCCATTTAAAATCGTATAAACACCGAAAAAATGGGAATCAATTCTTAAATACGTTCACAAACACTGGAAGAAAGTTAGCACTTTACAGTATACAACGCATTATAGTGTCCACCTAGATCTGCAGATGCCGGCACTATATGATCATTATTACATTTTTACCAGTGAAAGATTGGAATTTCTCAGTGAAAGAATATTCATAATCGCTAAATATTAATAACTAACTCCAAACACAAAAGTAACAAACTGCAACGTTGAGTTATGACATCAATAACGTGTTGGTGACGTCGACATCATCCGCCGATAACGTTCCAGAAAGCAAATAATTTCTGCTAAAATCATGCAAAAACTGATTTAAAATATAACAGATTATTTAACTGCTGTGTTCGTTTACGGAGAAATCCTTCACTCGATGGCAGACGTGTTTCATTTTTTCACTCACTCGCATACACTTGTTCGTGAAAAAACCCACACGTCTACCATCTCGTGAAGGATTTCCCTATAATCGATCCCAGCAGTTAAATAATCTCTATTTATTTCTATCTTTTAGGAAACTACCAGGCCTAAACTTACAGCCTTTGTCAGGCCTGATAACCACTATTATATATAGCCACAAGGAAAGGGAAATAATGCTGTTGGGTTTACATCCCGATTCAAGCATCACATTTGTCAATAAGACCAGACTTGAATATTACATTTCTGTAGAGAACGCGTCGATATTGAACACTTTTCCGAGATAGCCGATCCTGATGAACAGTAGAGGAATATATTGATGATGAACACATTGGCAACCCAACACAGACCCTGTTGAACAGAATGGATACCGTTCATGTCAACATTTCTTCATAACAGGAGTTCCACTCAATTATATCTAATTTTAAAAATGCCGTTTTACAATATTTTCTGCCAAAATGTTACTCTTGATTTGTATTCATACATCTGCATATTTTCAATTTCTCCTTCATCACTTTCTAATCAAGCATTTAATTGTAATGAATTAGAAAAGCCAGTAAAATCTTTTTTGCATTCATATAAAAATCGAAATCTTTCTATTCACTTCAAAATTTTCCTCTTGTAATCTCAACTCTCTTTTCGACAGTCGCAAAGTGCAAGATAAAACACATCAATTTAGAGCAATTGTCTTTTACCCAAACAAACCCCCATCCCTGTAGATGCTTGTCTGACGTACACAACACTCCTGTAGAGGTGAACCACTTTGTTTGTCCGATATACAATAAATCAAACCAGCGCGAGATCCAAGCGTAAACCCAACCGATATGTGATGCAAAGCCCATCTACTCGACACATCAACTGGTCTTCTTGCCATTGGTAGAAACATCATTGCTGAAATTGGAATAAGAAAAATATACTTTTCTGTGTTTAATACTGACCCAGGTATAAACCGAAAGTTTTACCTTTTGCAGTCAAACCTGCTTTAAACTCAATTAAGAGACCACCTGCTTTAAGAGTTTGTTCGAATGATGTTTTACAATAGGATTATTACTAGAGTAACGTGTTCTGGATGTTTGTATCACCTCGAGAAGGTAAATGACAGATCAAGGATCTCACGAGAGGCGGAGCATCCTTACATCCTTTTATTATATACCTCCTACATATGATTAAACATTATAAATAATTCTATTTCTGTTGTATACGTATGCAATAAAAAAGCTTTCTAAATGTTTCAAGGCTTATTTTTTTATAAAGCGTAGAAGGGAAATGGGCGTATTTGGGACAGTATATATTTGGGGGTGTAGCTACAGCTTACAAGTTAAAGTTCATTGGTGTGACATACTTGTTTTGTTTGTTTGACGTAACGTCGTTGTGACGTTCTCGTGCAAACTGGTGTAAATGCGAGCATTATTCGGAACTTCCCTGTTCTATTTTAAGTAGGAGAGTGATACGGAATCCATTTTTAGTAGGATAGTGATACGGATTCAGAAAACCTCTAGAGGTGATACAGGTTTCTGTATTCCACTGTAAGAAAACGAAGGTACTATGTATATAATTATGGATAGGTATATAATAAATATTTTTATCACATGCTAGACCATATATGACAGTCGATTTTTTTTTTAGTACACAGAAAAAATATAGCTCCCACCATCCGTAAGAATCAACACTTTCTTACTTGACAAGTCGAGCTCCCAGTGAGATTCAAACCCACAGTGGTGAGAAGCGAGGAAGATTTCAATGCAGCATCTCTACTATCCCGGCCACAGAGGTGCTTTAAGAGACCAGTATCAATTTTCAATTGTAAAGTTTTAAATTAAAATGAACCTGTATTATCCCTTTAAATAGTGCACCTGTATTAAAGCCCCAACTGCCATATAAAAGCCAGAAGATGGCACTGGGGCAGGTTTCTATATAAATTATGCATGTTTCACATCGGAGGTCACTTTTTCGAAATTTTGAATAAACTACTGTAAAATAAATTATGAAAAGTTGCACAAATACACATTTAAACGTGTTAAATCAATTGGTGTAATTATTTTTTTTAACAATAATTTGTAAAGTATAGTTTCAAAAAATAATTTAAACCAACTGTCAAACAATTTGAATTTGCCGGGAGGAGCCTATGAAGTTATGACCCCTGCTAATACGGAATGTAAACATTTCCCACGTGGCTGTGTTTATCAACAAGCGTGCGGCAGCAGACGGCTTCTACTCTGTATTATCATCAAAACCAGACGATGTAAAGCATCGCAATTTAAAGCGGGTTGTCAACAGACCTTCAAAAAGGCACCAAACTTGATTTTGTGTGGTTATAACTATATAGGAAAAGTTTCAATGTCATTTGTGAAATATTGTTGCGATTCAATTCAAATATAGAGTCGTCTGCTTCAGCATATGTAGGACAATGTTTACATCAGCTATTATGTTTACATCAGCTGACTATACTTACAGGGCATTTTTTCATGATTTTGGGAACATGACCCGTACCCCTGGAATTGGGAATTTTAAAGCAATTTTTCATAAAATTCGGAAAAATATAAAGTAAAGCATTCCTTTCATAATTATATCTTTAAATACTGTTTTTTGTACACCAAGATAAACAGAAGCAATTATTTAAGCTTTTGAACCCCAATCATTGGATTGGCACACTTCAATATTTTTTTTATATTTTTTTTTAAACTGGGAATTTTTGGGGAAAAAAGATATGTTTTGGCATTGGGAATATGACCGAATTTCGGCTATAAAAACAGCCAAAAAAATACCCCTGATTTACAATGTTAAATGTTTCATTTTAAGGCCTAAAAAATAAATTGTGTGGTTCGGGTAACATGTTCAAAATTGGTAGGTAGGGTAGGTCGGATTGTTTTTTTGTTTTTTTGTTTTTAAGGATTGTTTTTTTATGAACGCAAAGAAGATGCACTGAATTATGTACTATAATTACTGTGACTTTATATTATTAATTTTTTTATTTTTTTATTTTTCAAATTGTACCAAAAAAACGTCAGGGTCGGCGGGTATTCGTAGGTAGGGTCGGGTGACCCGAACCACCCAATTTTTTTTTTTAGGCCTTATATTCATTCATTGCTTAATAGGAACACATCATTTCATGCTTTAAAGGTTTTTAATTTAGTTTATAAACATATGTCATGTATTCTATAGCCTATATATAGTCATGTATATTCTGCAAGTTGAACGACATTTAACATGTTTGATGTTTGTCTGAATGGTGTTTTACGTAATTTTTAGCACATGTTAGGCTATATATGACGGTCGATTTTTGTGGTAGAGGCACATCACCCCCATTTTTCCTGGGTAGAACCAGTACTGTATACCTCCCGCCATCTGAAAGAATCGACACTTTCTCACTTGACAAGTTGAGCCCCCAGTGGGAACCCGCAGCGGTTAGAGGCGGCTGCGGGTTAGAGGCAAAAAAGTTTTAGACTTTCACATAAAATTGTGTATGTGTTCGAATAAGACATTATTAAATATTTTGTAGCATACAACAGGTTACTATCAAATTCAAACCCTACATGTAACAACTGACCTGACAGGGTGAAAGCCGTTGGTTGTAGATTTCGCTGGACGCCTGAGACTGGATTTGATAAGCATGCAAATCACGGGAAGTATGAAAAACGTCACATGACCAATATAATACACAGAGCTGTATACCTACAAATGAGATAAAAACATTGAATTCTTGCTGTCCCGTTTGTAATAAAATAATACATTTGTAATAAATAAATAACATAAAATTATTCTTTAAGTAAACACATTTAATTTGAAATGCATCTGCACTATTGTTGCTTATTTTGTAATAAAATTACATGAAATAAAAGCTTTGAGTAAATGAACATTAAGTTGAAAATGCATCTGCACTGTTGTTGCTCATTTTGGACTAAAATAATATGAAACATAGACTTTGTGTTAAAGAACAGCTAATTTAAAATGGATCTTATTATTTGTATGATAATGAATGGGAATATGTACAAGACATGAATGGCCACTATAGCACGCCTGACGGGTATCCTTCATCTGAGGTTTACAACTGCCCATGTCAAATCAGACATTTTCAGACAGGTGAGAAACAGCTGTTTTTGCCTTATGTTTATAATGGGTGTTTGTAGCTTTCTTTATTTCTTAGAATGGACGCGAGAGACGCTGTCGGATAGGTATGGAATACACAATAAAAAGAAAGACGCTATCCAACAGGTGAATGAATGAATGAATGGTGTTTTACGGCACGTCGACACATAAATAGGTCTTGTGCGCAAAATCTGATGAAAGATGAATTGAACTGAATGTTGTTTATCGGCTCATCAACACAGTATATGTTATTTAGAGCCGCCCCAGAGAGGGGAAGGATACATAGGAATCCGGGAACCCTGCCCTACTCTTATTATCGAATAGATTCCTATGGTTGTTTAACGTGCTCGGAGGATAGACCGATACACGGGACTGTCCGCTTTACGTCTCCATCCGACGGACGAGGCTAAGGGAAAGTGTCTTCCCCAAGAACACACAGACGAAACTCAGTGGCACCACGGATTGAACCCGGAGCCTCCGGTTATAAATCCGCTGCGCTACCAACTGCGCCACGCCAGTTGGTAGCCCTATTAAGATGAAGAAATAAAGTAGTAATTAAAAAAAAATGTAAATATATAAAGATAAAACTATTTACAAATAAGGGATGATATGGTAGTAATATAAACTATACTGTAATAAAATGAAAGACACTGACAGACAGACAAACAACGCTAGCTAGAAGCTTGAGGCAGACTCGTACACGTGAGAAACAACTAGTAATGCAGACCACCTACCTGAGAATACCTGTAATGTTTCAGCTGTACAAAACTGACTAGAGCATAGCTGACAAAGAACTGTAGCAATGTTTTCTTTACAATCCACACTAATGGCTTCATACCACTCCGACTACACGCTGCACCTATACCAGGAAACCTTCGTATCACATCTGCCAGCTGAAATAAACACACAAAAGGCATAATTAGTATGTAGAAATAAACACACAAAAGGCATAATTAGTATGTAGAAATAAACACACAAAAGGCATAATTAGTATGTAGAAATAAACACGCATAATTAGTATGTAGAAATAAACACACAAAAGGCATAATTAGTATGTAGAAATAAACACACAAAAGGCATAATTAGTATGTAGAAATAAACACACAAAAGGCATAATTAGTATGTAGAAATAAACACACAAAAGGCATAATTAGTATGTAGAAATAAACACACAAAAGGCATAATTAGTATGTAGAAATAATTATAGAACAGATAGGAACATTGAAAGAGATTTTTACTTTTCTTCCAATCATTTTACTTCTCGTTTATATTTTGTAAACTCAAATAAACTATGTTTAAACCAATTAATAATAGGTGTATCAGAGAGAGTCTGGATGTCAACTTTGTCAGGTGTAGCAGAGAGTTTGGATGTCAACTTTGTTAGGGTTTCAGTAAGAGTTTGGATGTCAACTTTGTCAGGTGTAGCAGAGAGTTTGGATGTCAACTTTGTTAGGGATTCAGTAAGAGTTTGGATGTCAACTTTGTCAGGTGTATCAGAGAGAGTTTGGATGTCAACTTTGTCAGGTGTATCAGAGAGAGTTTGGATGTCAACTTTGTCAGGTGTATCAGAGAGAGTTTGGATGTCAACTTTGTTAGGGGTTCAGTAAGAGTTTGGATGTCAACTTTGTCAGGTGTATCAGAGAGAGTTTGGATGTCAACTTTGTCAGGTGTATCAGAGAGAGTTTGGATGTCAACTTTGTTAGGGGTTCAGTAAGTGTTTGGATGTCAACTTTGGTATGGGTTCAGTAAGAGTTTGGATGTCAACATAAGAGTTTGGATGTCAACTTTGGTAGGGGTTCAGTAAGAGTTTGGATGTCAACCTTGTCAGGTGTATCAGAAAGAGTTTGGATGTAAACTTTGTTAGGGGTTCAGTAAGAGTTTGGATGTCAACTTTGTCAGGTGTATCAGTAAGAGATTGGATGTCAACTTTGTCAGGTGTATCAGTAAGAGTTTGGATGTCAACTTTGTCAGGTGTATCAGAAAGAGTTTGTATGTAAACTTTGGTAGGGGTTCAGTAAGAGTTTGGATGTCAACTTTGTCAGGTGTATCAGTAAGCGTTTGGATGTCAACTTTGGTAGGGCTTCAGCAAGAGTTTGGAGGTCAATTTTGTACTTTGGTAGGGGTTCAGTAAGAGGTTTGATGTCAACTTTGTCACGTGTATCAGCAAGAGTTTGGATGTCAACTTTGGTAGGGGTTAAGTAAGAGTTTGGAGGCCAACTTTGTCATGTGTATCAGTAAGAGTTTGGATGTCAACTTTGGTAGGGGTTAAGTAAGAGTTTGGAGGCCAACTTTGTCATGTGTATCAGTAAGAGTTTGGATGTCAACTTTGGTAGGGGTTAAGTAAGAGTTTGGATGTCAACTTTGTCATGTGTATCAGTAAAAGTTTGGATGTCAACATTGTAAGGGGTTCAGTAAGAGTTTGGATGTCAACTTTGTTAGGGGTTCGGTATGGATATGCTCTACACAGATTGGATTTCATATGGGCAGTACTTACTGGGGGTTAAGAAAAGAATTTCAGCAAGAGATCATATAATACAAAACTAAACTCCTATAAATACTAGTATTATATTTTAAATATATTTTTTATAAATTTTCATTTTCCTGTAATGAAACTTTGTATGAGAACATATGAACCATATTCCAACATTACTGCCCAACAATGTTGTTCGATTTATTTTCTGATGAGCAAGTGTAACTTGATTTTTTCATTAAAATGATCGATGTTTATGTAAATCTACTGAAATTCAAAATGTTATACTATCGGACGTTAGATTTCTACAGGGCGTTAGAAGTTCCAATTAGAATGCAAAACATATGGGAGATATGTAAATGTATAAGGGGTTCAATGAGATATTCTGATATTGATACTGGCTATAAAGTAACATGAATAATTTTTATTTTTTTTAGACAACAATTTCAACAGGATAAGCTGCACTTCCGTAAGCTGTATTACTATTAAGTCTTTGCCCGCCAAGCATGACTATATGGCCTTTGCGTCCATTGTAACCCAGATCAGCATTCGAGTAACTCGCAGGTTTACAATGTCTGGCTGCTGATCAGTCATTGGCCCAAAACACCCCTTTGTCACATAAATGGAATGGTCTTAATTCAAAGAAAGAACATTATATATATATGTGTGTAGCGGTTTTAAGGTTGAGTACCTTCTTTGTGGCTTTCTAGGCTATTGCATTTTTTGTATTTATATTTACACGAGCATATTTGTGTTTTACTTATATTGCCTTTTAATGCTGCCTTGTTGGTTAGAGAATAGTTCATGGCGCGGATTTCTTTATTTACACTGTCCTGTTTTATTGGGATGACAGTTGGGTAAGTGTGAGGTTTGGTGCACCCGAGAACCTGGTTTAAACCCCCCAGCGGCCTTTTTTGCCACAGACTGTTCCAAGACGGTAGCCCTATTGTCAACCCTTTTGTGTTTGTGATGTCTAATTTGGCATTTTGTTCATCTTCAAAGTTGTTCTTTGTTTCTGTGTGTGTTTGTGGTTGACTGTCGTCCTTGAATGCTACTTTTTCCTGTTCGATTTTTATATCCATATTTAAGTCGAAGTTGTATCAGGCATAAGTGTCAGCTTTATCACACGTAAATCAAAGCTTGAGTCTCAGCTGAATCATGCATAAGTCAAAATACTTTAAACTTATCTGTCAAAACTGTATCAGGACAAGGTATAAGTGGGTATTTTGGCCACCAATATATTCAAAATGCAAAAAAATAATATTTACATAATATCTGTTATGTATATTGAAGTAAATTGATCATATTCTACCTTCAAAATATATTTTTATTTATTTTATTTATCTAGAAGATTTAATAGCGTCTCAAAAAACGGTATTTTTGGTAATTTTGTTATATTTTGTAGATTTTGGACCTTTCTGGGCAAGATTTTGATCCTAAAAATATAGAGCGCACCTCCGAGCACACACAGTTTTTTGGCTGATGATGCATCCTTATCAAGTACCTGTTTCAACAAAAAATCAGCTGTGCTCGAGGGTGCGCTCTGTATTTCCAAGACCAAAAACTGATCGAAAACTGCTGAAAATAACAAAAATGTCATTTTCTGAAAGAAAAGGCCTTGTTTGAGAAGCTCTTAAACTCATTTAGAGCCTTCAAACGTACTTGTAATGAGTTTTAATATTGATTCAGTTCATTTGTAGCTAAATTAGATATTCAAAACTTGTGCATTAAAACTTTCAATATTGGGGGCCAATTTTGTCCCTTATCATACCTAGTCCTTTCTGTTTGATTAATACCAATATCCGTACCTGAGTTTCTCCGTTCAGCATGATAAATTCTAGGAAGAAGTTCATATAATATCCTGGATGCAAGCCGTGCCAGACTGCCAGGTACACTAGAGTAACACACTGGGAGGCTTCCTTACTTCCTAGAAACTTGACGCGCTTAAACACATATCTGAAATCATACAAATTAAATAAAGTAGGAAATGCGTACACAGATGTCCTGGATTATAAGAATATTTCATGGGTATCCGGTGAAAATAGGGAATTCCAACCCGAGGTATAAGTGTTTTTATCGAAACTGAGGCTCTGCCGAGGTTCGGATTAAAACACTTATACCGAGGGTTGGAATTCCCTATCTGAACCGAATACCCATGATAGATTCTTTTTCTTGCATATCAGAGACATGTTGTGCGTTGACGCCGCCAGCTACTAACGTTTTGCATGGTTTCCTGCACACCGGATGTTGGTGCGCGTGAATTTTATCTCGACCCTAGGGTGAGATGGAAATATCTAGCCCCGGTAAAATGACGGATATCCTCGTCTGGTATGCAAGAAAAAGACAGCAATAACATCGTGTGGGATGGATGGGAGTCAGATCTAATATGGTGGGGCATGGTTGTGGGGTGAGGGGCCGTAACTCTGGTGTTATAAACTGATACTGGTGTTTTTTAAACTCGTCCGAGCTTTCATTGATATTAAGACTCTGGCCAAGTTTGATAAATATCAGATGCAAAATGAAGATGCTAGAATGTTGACAAAGCAAAATATAGCATTTTTCATTAAATCAATGGCCATAACTCTGAAGTTTATTATCCGATCTCGTCCAAGATCTTAAGGATATTAAGACTCTGGGCAAGTTTGATAAAAATCAGATTCAAAATGAAGGTGCTAGAATGTTAACATCCAATAACGAACGACGGACGGACGATGGACAACCGACTATGACATAAGCCATACCCTAAACAAGAGGCCCAAGAGGGCCTGTAGATGCTCTACTGTGTAAAGATGTCATATTTAGCTTTTTCCTATATAAACTTTGGGTCGCCACGGTGGCCATTTTGATTATTGCAAGAAAACAAAAAACACAAACTTAATAGACTTAATAGACTTAATAGACGCCAACCATTCTGGTTTCAACAAAAATCCTTCAAAAGGTTTCTGAGAAGATTTCATATTTAACCTTTTCCTATATAACTCTATGTAAACCTTGGGTCACCATGGCAACCATTTTGATCATTCGATGATAACGAAAAACACAAATTTGATAGAGGCCAACCCAAGGAACATGTTTATGATATTTCACTGGAATGGATTAAGTGGTTTCGGAGGAGATGTCGTATGAAATTTACTTAAATTTGACTTCGTTTTTTAGCCATGGTGGCCACCTTGGACACCTGGCGGCTGCGAAAAACACAAATCTCAGGCGCATTATCCCAAAGATTGTTGTGATAAAGTTTCAACAAAATCCTTCAAGAGGTTTCAGAGAAGATGTCAATTTTAGCCTTATCCTATATAACTCTATGTAAACTTTGGGTCGTCGTGGCGGCCATTTTGATTATTCAACAATAACAAAAAACATAAATTTGATAGAGGCAAACCCAAGGAACATGTATATGATATTTCACTGGAATGAATTAAGTGGTTTCGGAGATGTCGTTTGAAATCTCTTTAAATTTTAGCCATGGTGGCCATTTTGGGTGACTGACGGCCGCGAAAAACATAAATCTGAGGAGGACTATCCCAAAGATCATTGTGATTAAGTTTCATCAAAATCCTTCAACCGGTTTCAGAGAAGATGTCATTTTTAGCCTTTTCCTATTTAACTCTATGTAAACTTTGAGTCGCCGTGGCGGCTATTTTGATTATTCGACGATAACGAAAAACACAAACTTGATAGAGGCCAACCCAAGCAACACATTTTTGGTATTTCACAATAATGGAATAAGATGTTTCGGAGGAGATGTCGTCTGAAATTTCCTTAAATTTGACCTAGTTTTAGCCATGGTGGCCATCTTGGATGACTGGCAGCCATGAAAAACACAAATCTGAGAGGGGCCCTCCCAAGTAACATTGTGAAGTTTCATCAAAATCCTTCAAGCGGTTTCAGACGAGATGTCGATTTTATAAAATTGCTAACAGACAGACGGACAGACAGACGGACGAAAAGTGATCGCATAAGCTTGCCTGGCCTTTGGCCAGTAGAGCTAAAAATGTATATCTATTTGAAACGAACACCCATGTAAGACCCTTACTCTCTGCAACTGTAAACACCATTCCATACCTGGACATCCAGTTGTTGGTGTTCACGTTGAAGCCGGCTATCATTTCCCTGAAGGTTGTGGACGACTCCAGCACCATGATCTTGGCGTTGGTACAGCCGTTCCACAGGGAGTTTCCGTTGAGGTCCTTGCCGTTGTATGTGAGGCCAGTCAGTATGCAGCTCCCTTCCTGTTACACAGAACATACATTTCAGAGATCAAAATGGCATCAAATCAACATCTGATATTAAACGCTTTAAATAGCACACTGACCTCTGATTGAACATGGCTGGATATCAAACACCGCTAGGTTACTTGGGATTTGCAACTACCTAATCTGATGATATTGAAGAATCACCAAACGAGATGAGATCAAAGAATCTCGACAAGTCTGTTCAGAACTGTATGGTAAATGCGACAAATATGACTCATATTAAATTGCCTGGTAAAACACTTATACTGGTGCTGTAAACCAACAGCCATATTTCCATTTCAGATTGATAAAACTTGCATTGTCTCTTTCTAGAGAGCTAGTAGAATTGACCTTGACACTGAAGTCAAGGTCAAATAGAAAATGGTATTTGTTTTGAAATCTAATGTTCACATCTAGTAATTGTCCACACACGAAAACAATCCCTTTTATAGCGTTGTAGTAATACTAGGACAAACTTCTTAAAGGGACACCTGCCAATCTTGAAGATTTTATCGATTTATTAATGCAGTATCCTTTTGCCTTTAAACCTGTTTTCATATATTTAAGTTAACGACGTTGCGTTGTAAATCTTCTCCTCTCACCGCTGCGGGTTTGAATCGCACTGGGAGTTCCGACTTGTAAGTGAGGAAGTGTCGATTCTTACGGATGGCGGGAGGTGTAGAGTACTGGTTCTAGTACCAGGAAAAGTGGGTGGTCTGCCTCCACCACAAAAAATCGACCGTCATATATAACCTTGCATGTGTTGAAAATGACGTAAAACACTATACAAAACAAAACAAAAGACAGTTTTGAGATTTTGGTTAAATATAATCAACAGTTAGTAATATGCAAAAATTACTTTCATATTAATATTAATGATTAAACAAATGCAGTTTATGTAGAAAAACTAACAGGACGCCGCGTTTTACAAAAATTGAGATTGCTGTTTGTCCCTTTAATGGGACTTTGATGCAGTAGCCACCACAACTGCGTTTATATGCAACAGATATTCATCATTCTATTAATGTGATATTTCTGTTAGAAAGCTTGGGTACTCCACTGGAAATTAATGTGTTTACTTAACCATGACCAAGAACATCATAGAAATTAATTACATCATACTTCTTGGGTCAATAAAGCAAGTATGTCAGATTTAACTGGTTGAACACGATAGAATGCAGATTAAGTCAATGATCATGTCACAATACAATGGCACTTTGGGCAGAGTTCTTTCGAGGCTGATTTTCAATATAAACTACTCAAGTAATCAAAAGGCAAATACATTGGCTGGTGAAATTGATCTTCTTGAGAATTTGACTGGCACGACAAGTAATACAACAAGTAATACGTCGAGTAATAATGCATGGTATTTAAAATGCATTCATTTCAGTGTTTTTCCTTACACTTTGGGAATTTTAGCGAGATTTTTCATAAAATTGGGAAAAAATACAGTAAAACAATAATTTTATAATTTTACCTTTAATATTGTTTACAGTACACCAGGTCAACAGAGGCATTTAAAACCGTTTTTTGTAACACTTTCACTACAATTTTTTTTCTTTTTCAATGGGGAATTTTTGTCTCAAAAGTGGGGGGGGGGGGGGGGGGGGGGGGGGGGGATTTTTTCTGGCATTGGGAATTTGACCGCTTAACGTCTATAAATACATAAAAAAAAAAAAATCATTGTCAGGTGTAATTAAGATGTCAAAAGGCCTAGTGCCATACGGCGAGCAAAAATAACAACTTTAATTATTAAGATGTCAACATGTCAATATTAAGTTAAGCTAATACTTACAGCCAGCAACCAGCAGCCTACATATTTGCATATTGTCAGTTTCCCCCATATCAGTATATAGACACACTTCAAGAAGAAATTAAGACCCTGAAACAAATACAGCAAAATACACATCGTGACTATAATTGTAAGAGATTTTGTAATATAAATTAATTTCGAGGAACTTAAAGCTCTATAGCATATTTCTATTATCCCAGAAAGCATGCCCTTCTCTTATTATTGAATAGATTCTTAATGCTGTTTAATGTCTTGGGAATAGACCCCAATACAAAATGATAATCAAACACATGTTCATGTTGGACTAATTTATGCATTTTATGAACAGATTATAAACACTTTGTGAGCACAGACTTGTGTGTGAAGATGATAACACCACAAACTGTGCGAACATGGACTCATGTGTGAAGATGATAACACGAGAAACTGTGTGAGCATGGACTCGTGTGAATATGATAATGCCTCAAACTGTGTGAGCATTCTTGTGTAAAGATGATTACACCACAAACTGTGTGAGCATGGACTCATGTGTGAAGATAACACGGGAAACTGTGTGAGCATGGACTCATGTGTGAAGATGATAACACCACAAACTGTGTGAGAATGGACTCATGTGTGAAGATGATAACACGGGAAACTGTGTGAGCATGGACTCATGTGTGAAAATGATAATGCCTCAAACTGTATGAGCATGGACTCTTGTGTGAAGCTGATAACATGGGAAACTGTGTGAGTATGGACTTATGTGTGAAGATGATAACACGGGAAACTGTGTGAGCGTGGACTCTTGTGTGAAGATGATAACATGAGAAACTGTGTGAGCATGGACTTATGTGTGATGATGGTAACACGGGAAACTGTGTGAACATGGACTAATGTGTAAAGATGATAACACCATGAACTGCGTGAGCATGGACCCATGTGTGAAGATGATAACACGGGAAACTGTGTGAGCATGGACCATCAAGAACTGTGTGAGTATAGACACGTGTGAAGAAGACCATAACAGCATAAACTGTGTGAGCATAGACTGAGATATGTAAAGTATGAAAATCATACTTACTCCAAAAACTATGGGCAAAGAAACACACAACGGTACAGTGTTAGCATAGACAACACACATCCAAGCATGGACCCTTGTAAAGCTGATGCTTACACCAAAGTTATGTCAGCATATACTCATGTGTAAAGTTCTATGTCAGCATATACTTGTGTGTAAAGATGATACTTACATCAAAGTTGTGTGAGCATGGACTCTTGTAAAGCTGATGCTTACTCCAAGTTCAGTCCGCATATACTCATGTGTAAAGTTCTGTGTCAGCATATACTCATGTGTAAAGTTCTAAGTCGGCATATACTCGTGTGTAAAGATGATACTTACACTGAAGTTCTGTGTGAGCATATACTCATCTGTAAAGATGAAGGCACACAACAACTGGAAGGCAGCTATATACACAACACCCAGCAGCAGTCGCATCAGTGCCAGCGATACACTGAAAATTGTATGTAAACAATTACAGTCAAACCTGTATTAGGAGACCACAAAAGGATACGCAAAATTGGTCTCCAAACATAGGTGCACTCTTATTACAGATGCATTTTAATTAACAATACTACCGGGCTCTCTAAACGTAGGTGTCCTCTCAAAGTGGTTGGTCTCTAATAAAAGTTGTCTTTTAAAATGGTGGTCTTTAAAAGTGGTTGGACTCTTAATAAAGGTGGTCTTTTAAAGTGGTGGATCTCTTAATAAAGGTGGTCTTTTAAAGTGGTTGGTCTCTTAATAAAGGTGTTTTTTTAAAGTGGTTGGTCTCTTAATAAAGGTGGTCTTTTAAAGTGGTGGATCTCTTAATAAAGGTGGTCTTTTAAAGTGGTTGGTCCCTTAATAAAGGTGGTCTTTTAAATTGGTTGGACTCTTAATAAAGGTGGTCTTTTAAAGTGGTTGGTCTCTTAATAGAAGTGGTTTCTCGAGCAGGTTTGACTACAAATTTTTGTATAGGGGGGTACAAGTGTCTGACCAAAGAAGAGATTCCAGATTGCCTTGTACGTAGCGGCCTGCCCAGTTAGCCCACTAAGCACGGGGGATTTTCTCACCCCCAGGGTCTTGCGATTGCTACTGTTCTTATGCATATTGTACACAAAGGTGGTACAATGTGTTCGTGATTGCTTATATCAATGACAACATTTGATTACGGTTACTTACTACCCTGTATAATTATGGACAGTATAGTATGGTTATTATATAACCCTGTATGATTGCTGTTGTGTAAGTAAACCGTCAATTGATTTAACAGTTTTTATTGTTTGTATGCGTATATTATGTATACACATTTGTTCTAT
>JAWPHD010007659.1:0-125814 GCA_037043455.1 Cyrtodaria siliqua
GGGGGTATACATGAAACCTGCGTGTTTCGTCCGTCCCGTCTGTATGTTGGGTCTATCAATTTATCAGCTGATTTTGGTTTCTTCATCATGCATTTACATCTGCATAAACCTGAAAAATAAATGAGAAAGAGCAGTATTTCATATAGTCAATGATTCACATGTACAATAAGCAAGTACTTTTGTATTTTCTTGAAAAATGCCATTGTGGGTAAGGAAGTTTTCGTATGTATTCTGGGTCAAATAGTTTATATACCGATGGTTTGAATAAAATTAACTTCATTTCTTTTAGATATACCTAGATGAAACTTCTTTTCCTAAAAAAATATTTTCTTGCATAACTACACATACAGCAATTATTAAAATATTGCCTGAATAATTTAGGCCGTCAAACCTTTAAATGATACACGAGTTATTCGGTTATGCTCATTTAGTGAACATGTTTGTGTTTTTTAAGCAAGTGAAACTTACCTTGTCTGTTAAAAACAGCGTCCATACTTCATTAAAAACAACGGACAACTTCGAAATTCCCTTAATGTTGCGTGCTAAGTAAAGCACCTTCGAGAAATTGAGAATGGGTTGACATTGTTTCTGTTGATGTGTTCATTTTTGTACTGATAATGCTAGACAACTCATGTATCTTAAAAACTTACAATATGCGTGTAAGAGTAGTTTATCTTGGAATAGGACAGGGCAGAATTGTGACTTTAACAAAAAATTGACACCTATGTTTTTCACATACATTTTAAAAGATGTAAACTCAGAAAAATAATGGAAAAACAATTTTAAAAACACGTGCACTAGTGTTGTGTAGCGTTTACTCTACATCCTATATTCATTCGTTTTCAGATGTATATTTATCAGAAACACTTTTTTTTAAAGCGAACAAGAAACTCATGGAACTGCTATAAATACACAATATATAGAACATTGTGTTTGCTAGTTTTAGCATGAATTGTTAAAAAAGTCCCGCGCTGAAGTTCGATTGTCCCTGCATAGTTTTTTTGTAGAAATATGGGCTACGTGGCAGGTAAAAAGTGTGTGGCTAACAATAAACTCCAAACTAGTATAGGCCTAATCAGGCAAAAGGATGTTTTGCTATTCTGATATTTTTGTTATTGTTAATGAAGTCCTCATTAATAAAAATGTCATGGTGTTTTATTCCATCAAGTGGTCATTAACTTTAGATTAAGGGTTTAGTCCATTTCAAACTAAACGTTGGAATTAAGTTTTTCATCAAACGAGTTTTCATATTGATGTTTATAAAAACGAGTTTCCTTAAATTATTTAAAAAACAAGCTTAAAGCAAGTTTTTGAATCATTTTACAAAAAAATATATACGAGGAGTGATATGTTATTAGTGCTTAACTGAAAAATCGACTACGACATGACTAAATACATTAATATCGAAACGTGTGTATCACAAGCGATACTTGATATAAGGCATGTACCAAGTAATTAATCTAAACAAGACCAGAAAAATCAGCAACGCCCCTGCTGTTGTAAGACATTGACCTTTAAGAAACAGTCCGCACCATCTTGATCATAAAGGGCCCCCGTTGGCACCGTTTAACCATTTGTTAACAAGGGGGCCTGTATCTCTCTACTTTCTTAATGATAAGTGGACCGCACGATATAAGTTTTATCATTTCAGAAAAACTGAAGAAAAACTGAAGGGGGGGGGGGGGGGGGGGGGGGGGGGGGTTAGGGGTGTGCGTGCGAGTGGGTAGGGGGTCCGTATGCGGTTGACTTGATTGTACCTGAGTATGTGTCATGGTGTCATGACAACATCAAAACCCTAACCCCAACACTAAAAACAACACCAACAGTACAACACCACCACGTAACTCTAACCCCAACACTACAACAACACCACCACCTAACCCTAACCCCAACACTACAAACAACACATCCACCTAACCCTAACCCCAACACTACAACAACACCACCACCTAACCCTAACCCCAACACTACAACAACACCACCACCTAACCCTAACCCAACACTACAACAACACCACCTAACTCTAACCCAAACACTACAACAACACCACCACCTAACTCTAACTCAACACTACAACAATACCACCACCTAACCCTAACCCAAACACTACAACACCACCACCACCAAAACCCAAACACTACAAATACAACACCACCTAATCCAACACTACAAACCACACCACCTAACCCAAAAAATACAACAAACAAACAACACCTATCCCTAACCCCAACACTACGATATAAGTTTATCATTTCAGAAAACTGAAGAAAAACTGAAGAATTATATGCATTAATTTTTGCGCGTGTATGGTGGGAAGGGGTGTGCGTAGGGGTCCGAATGCGGTTGACTTGTTTGGACCTGAGTATGTGTCCCTGGTGTCATGACCAACACCAAACCCTAACCCCAAAACACTACAAACACCAGCACCACCTAACCCCAAAAACACCACCACCACCACCACCACCTAACCTTAAGCCAACACTAAAACAACACCACCCACGTAACCCTAACCCAACACTACAACAATACCATCACCTAACCCCTAACCCAACACTACAAACAACACCACCACCTAAGCCAACACTACAACAACACCACCAACCTAAGCCAAACACTACAACAACACCACCACCTAACCCAACACTACAGCAAACACCACCACCTAACCCAACACTACAGCAAACACCACCACCTAACCCAACACTACAGCAACACCACCACCTAACCCAACACTACAACAACACCACAAACCTAAACCCAAACACTACAGCAAACACCACCACCTAACCCCAACACAATACTTGTCATTGAGTTGTCTTTATAAATCACTATATACAAATTTTGAACTCCCAGGGTCACCATTTAACAAAGTTGGTAGGTTTTTTAAAGATTTGTTTCTCTATTTTAATCTAGGGTCATAACTCCAGTATTCCTGGTCGGATCTGTTTGTCCGAGTTTGTCATTGATAACAATAATCTGACCAAGTGTTTATTAAAGATCAGATGAAAAAATGAAAGTTAGAGCAGAGTACTGAATACACCCTCATACTGAATACTGTTTAACATGGATAACCCGAGTACTGAATACTACTTTAACCCGGCCCGTGGGTACTGAATACTCTCTAAATTTTGCCCTGAATACTGCGTACCATAGAGGGGTGTGGGGGGGGGGGGGGGGGAGAGCCTCATGAAGGCCCTATCGTCTTAATGAGGTAAAACGTTAACGACGACGGATGACTTGCCATCCCACAAGTATAAGTAGAACAATAACGGTTGTCAAGTCGTTATAGTCTGGCACACTTAATGTTGTTTTTTCCGTGCATTTTTCTTTTGAAAGGATCATTGCTTGCGCATATGTTTTTAAATGCATAAATGTTTGCTATGCAGTTTTCTTAAACAAAAATTAAATGGGGATGCTTTGTATTTAGTTCGAAATGAAAAAAAAAAATCAAAATTGCCGTGCGTCCCTTTAAAAAAAATCAACTTGGTAAAATAGAAGACACTTGTGAAGATGTTTTGGTTTGTTTTTGCGTGATAATGTACAGACAGATGCAGCTGTAAAAAAATAGAGATGCATCTGTAAAAAAATGCAGTTGCGTCTGTATTTTTATAGATGGATGTATCTATATTTTTTACAGCTGCATCTGTAAAATGTATAGCTGGAGTTGTATATTTTACAGCTGCATCTATACAATTGTACGCCATACTTTTGACCCTGACCGTACACCACAGTATTGTAAAGATTGTCGTGTCTCCCTTTAAAGGGACACAAGCCATTTTTTTTTAAAGCAAACAAAACAAACTCGCGGCGTCCCGTTACTTTTTCTACATAACTTGCATCGTTTATTCATTAATATTTATTAGAAGAATAGAATAAAGAAATTGCTTTTGCGTATAACTTTTAAATACGAACTGTTGATTATATTGCACCACTATAATATTAATATCTCCATTTAAACATATAGGGTAGTGTGCGCGCCTCGACTGTCAGGACGCTGATAGTGCTCTCTTCCAGCTGGTTCCACTTAACAACTGTTCTCACAAAGAAAGAGTTCTTGTATTGTTCACTTTTAGCACATGGTATAACGAAACAGTTTGAATTATTTGTGACCTGATTTATAAGAATGTTCTTGGTCTCAAAATTTGTATACGAGACAGGTTTAATATTTCGTCTGACGAGACAGGTTTAATATTTCGTCTGGGCTTAAGTCTTACTAGGTAATCACAGGTGTCCACTGCCGGTGTAACGCGCGCGATTTGTAGTCCTTCTTTATGAATCGCGCGAGTGGGGGGGGGGGGGGGGGGGGGGGGGGGGGGGGGTGGAGTGGGGGGGGGGGGCTCTTGGCGCGCGCCCCGCTAAAAAATCCGGATCATATACATGTATGTCCATGTTACTGTAGATAAAATATCAAACAATTTCGTGCACGCCCTCAGTATAAAAAAAATTCTCGCTCGCTTCGCTCGCCCGACGCATAATGGCTAATGAGTGGTTTAATTAACACATTGTTAAATTCTTTGATTTGAAAACGGACTTTTTTTTTATTCATACATGTATGTCCATGTTACTGTAGATAAAATATCAAACAATTTCGATGCACGCCCTCAGTATAAAAAAATTCTCGCTCGCTTCGCTCGCTGGCCCGACGCATAATGACTAATGTGTGGTTTAATTAACACATTGTTAAATGGGTGGGGGGGGTGGGGGGGGGGGGGGTGGAGTGTGGGGGGGGGGGGTGGGCACTTGGCGCGCGCCCCGCTAAAAAATCCGGATCATATACATGTATGTCCATGTTACTGTAGATAAAATATCAAACAATTTCGTGCACACCCTCAGTATAAAAAAAATTCTCGCTCGCTTCGCTCGCCCGACGCATAATGGCTAATGAATGGTTTAATTAACACATTGTTAAATCCATTATTTGAAAACGGACCTTTTTTATTTATACATGTATGTCCATGTTACTGTAGATAAAATATCAAACAATTTCTTTGCACGCCCTCAGTATAAAAAATGTTCTCGCTCGCCTCGCTCGCTCAGCGCGCTCGCTTCGCTCGCTCAGCGCATAATGGCCTCAGTATCTTTTTTTTTTTCGCTCGCTCGACGCATAATGGCTAATGAGTGGTTTAATTAACACATTGTTAAATTCTTTGATTTGAAAACGGACTTTTTTTTTATTCATACATGTATGTCCATGTTACTGTAGATAAAATATCAAACAATTTCGATGCACGCCCTCAGTATAAAAAAATTCTCGCTCGCTTCGCTCGCTGGCCCGACGCATAATGACTAATGAGTGTTTTAATTAACACATTGTTAAATCCTTTTATTTGAAAACCGACTTTTTTTATTCATATATGTATGTCCATGTTACTGTAGATAAAATATCAAACAATTTCGATGCATGCCCTCAGTAATTTTTTTTTTATCGCTCGCTTCGCTCGCTCGACGCGTAATGGCTAATGAGTGGTTTAAGTAACACATTGTTAAATCCTTTTAATTGAAAACGGACTTTTTTTACCCTATCAATGCACTACCGCAACCGTTTTATGAAGCTAGAGATGGACCCGAAAATTGACCAAAATCTTACGCCCCCCCTAAGCTGGAATCCTGGATCCGCCCCTAAAGCGGGCTGCCTGTTTTTGTACTTTTTCGATGGCGTTGATGTCTTTGGAGAGGTAAGGGTCCCAAATAGAGGATACGTATTCCAACGTGAGCGGACGAGGGAGATGTATGCTAGTTTCCTGCATTCGAGAGGACAGTTTCTGATGTTACGGCGTAAGAATCCCAGGGTGGAATTCCATGATTTCTATGAACTGTTTGTATGCACTCTCCTTTGCACACAATCACCGGGCAAGTTACTAAATTTAGGCACTGAATTGATTAAGTATTTCACACTCCACGAGCACGAGATGCACGTGGTCGAGTTCAGGCAAACGTGATTGAACAATAGGATAGATCGGTTGTTTCCGGTTGGCAGTCTATTGGCTCTTTATGATGTCGGATGGAAACATTCGTGAAAACTCGCTCGGGCAGTTCCGGCTACGTTCGGAATCACGCTTTCCACGAAGTGGTCGAGATTTGAAAACAAGCCGCCATTTTTGGATGAATAAATCTATATAAAACAGTAAGTGTGAATATGCCTGACTATTTCCTGTCACTTTGCTGCGAGTTGCTGTCTTTATTAATAGTTTCTGTTTAGATTGACGCATTTTGCAGGTTTGACATCAGTTTGACTGGCATAAATCGTATGCATCAATCAAATTATGGAACTCCCAACTTGACCAAGTTCACCTCAAGACAAATACTCAATGAGCAGCCCCGTTGACAGGGAATCAGGGACGTACCTGGAGCATTTTGAAATGTACGCCAGATATGAGAAGCGTAGCTGCGAACCGAGCAGCGACGCTGCGAGTGGGGGTTCGGTGTGGGAGGGGGTTGCCCCCCTCACGCCGGTGGGGGTTAATGGTCCTCCCCCAAGAACATTTTGAAATTTAGGAGGCAAATGATGCGTTCTCAAGCTATATTTCAGCGTTAATATGGCATTTTGAACTTTTATTTTTTCACTTTTGCTGACGCATTGGCGTACATGCGTATGCCTGGATACACGCCTGGGAATGTTTACACAGACGTTCAGCTAATCGTGTACGTGCACATGGTATTGATCTCTCTGCACATGGGCCCCGGATTTCTTTGCATCCGCTCAAAATGATGGCCTTCTCATGGGCGTAGGAACGTTTCAATTATTGATCATTATTGGGTCATATATAACCTTACATGTGTTGAAAATGACGTAAAACACCATACAAACAAACATAAAATATGTATTAAAAAAGCAACACAACTAAAACATTTTTTTTAAAAAAATTCAAAATCAGCATTGCAGCTTTATTTAGGTGGTAAAATGTGCTTTGACATGAAACTAAATTTTGAGCTCTGAATGATGTGATTTTATATGATAAATTTCATGATAATAGTATAATGTTGTTAACAACAGGTCACTGTCAGTTGAAACAGTAGAAAGAGATGACTGAAATTGGTGTGGTGTAGATTCGGAAGTGGTCTCTGCAGATTCGTTATGAGATGTCACTTGCATGATGGACGACTCCGGCCTAGATGTTGTTGATCATCTTGGATAAACAGTAAGATTTTGCGTTTAACATAGCTGACGTTTCCAATATTGATATGCTTGTGGCTGTTTCTAATCGTCCTCTCCAGCATTTAATCATTGATGAATGAATAGATATTCTTAGTTTTAAAGGTGCACAAGGCTATCTTGATATTTTTATGCTCCGTCACGAAAGTGGTGCGGGCATATAGTGTTACCCTTGTCCGTCCAGACGTACGTCCTTAAGAGTTCACTATTCAATACTTACCTGGCTAGGAGAACCGTAGATACTATGCATTCCATTTCTGTTATGTGGCTAAAAATTATTTTACATGGCTAGAAGAACAATAGGCAGAACAAAGGGATATAGCTACATTAATAAAAAATTGTGAGAATGTCCAAACGTCCCATTTTTCATTCAAGTTTTTTATTAAGTCAATTTCTCAGATACTAAATGCCGTACAGTTTTCAAACTTCATACACACATCTTTATGGCAGCAATATGTTCCTGCCCAAATCAGGTCAATATAAATGACCTTGGCCTACTTTTTTTACACTTTGTTACTTTAATGTAGTTTTACATTCAAGTTTGATCCATTCATTATATGGCGTTGGGGATGGGCCGTATACTGGCGCATAATAAACTATAAAAAAATAACACTGTAATTGCGTCATACTTTTATCACACTTCAGTGGACGCAGTTAAAATATACTGTGATAATATATTTTAACCAAATTGAAGCAACTCGTACAACCTGTATCTGTATAGCGATCGAGGTGACTGATGGAACAATGCAAACATACCATGTTTACAATGAAATTGTTGAATAGACTTGCAAATAAGTTTCTAATTCATAAAAGTTTACTGTATCTTAACCTACATGAATCTATCACTCGATAAAATACATGACGGAAACTGGACTTGTAAACAATATGATTTCTCAGTTTTAGTCTATTTATAAAAAGGTCACGTGCCACTCGATAATTTATATAAAACAAAATTCTTTGGTATCAAATTTCCAGGAAGAGGTAACCTAATAGAAAATAGAGTAAAAATTGTCAGGATACATAGATTTGTCTGGAAAATTAGTTTGTTTACATAAGTGACGGAAAGTGGCCCCCGACAAGTACTGGCCCTCTTGATTTAGTTAAAATACTATATTTTGCCTCGTTAACATGATAGGTCCTTCATGTTTCATACGACCATTACCAAACTCTACCAGATTGTTAATAATCAATGAAAGCTTGGGCAAGTTCAAAAACCAGCCATTTCGGACCAGTAACAGCGGAGATATGGCCCTTGATTTAGTTAAAAATGCTATATTTTGCCTCGTTAAGAGGATAGGGCATTTATTTGTCATCCGATCTTTACCAAACTTTACCAGATTGTTAATATCAATGAAAGCGAGGACACGTTCGAAAATCAGTCAGATCGGACCAGCAACAGCGGAGTTATGGCCCTTGATTTCGTTAAAAATGCTATATGTTGCCTCGTTAAGATGATAGTGCTTTCATTTTTCATCTGATCTTTACCAAACTTTACCAGATTTTTTGTTATGGCAGGTGAGAAG
Source organism: Cyrtodaria siliqua (assembly GCA_037043455.1). Classification (NCBI taxonomy): domain Eukaryota; kingdom Metazoa; phylum Mollusca; class Bivalvia; order Adapedonta; family Hiatellidae; genus Cyrtodaria; species Cyrtodaria siliqua. Next base: position 8,677 of record JAWPHD010007659.1, read on the forward strand.
GTTCTAGGCCCATTCTCCATATTTTATCTCGATGCACATGGAGGATGAGCCTGGCATGTTCATTCCTGTTAGGTGCAATATAACCTTTCATGTGTTGGTGCGCCTTAAACCCCAATTTCAATTCAACTGATTTAGTTAAAAATGCTGTATTTTGCCCATCACTTTCAAAAAATTGTAAATTGCAGTCATTCACTTCATTGATGTTATAAGAGCCATGTTAGCCAGTAGAGCGTATACAGGCCCTCTTGTTTATTATGTCCATTACTCTGATACCAGAAGTGGTACAGCTTTTAAATTTCATACACACTTACATTATCAACATGTTCATGCCTCAAAACAGGTCAGTATCAATGACCTTGACCTAAATGTTTAACTTTGTTAATTTACATTACCGTTTTACATTCAAGTTTTATATTAGGCCAGAAAAAAAACAACCTGTGTTTCTGGTTACTCAGCTGGAAAAAATTAGGGTAGGTAGGTCGGTAAATTTTTTCTTTTCTTTTTTTTTTCTTTTTTTTTTTTTTGCCCATGTGGTTTGGACGATGTTAAAGGTATCTTTAACTTTGTCAATTAGTTAATTTGTAGTGATTTTGCAAGGAGAGAAGGTAAACAACCTCATAATATCTTCTTAACTTGTTTGTTTTGAATAAAATAAATTCAAAACACATATTTTCTGCCATTACGAGTTTACATACGATTGAATTTTATAATGTGCTTCAGGCTGAGTGGTATTGGAAGAACAAATCTGCTGGCAGCATGTCATGATTAAGGTTTTTCATAACTTCTGCTCTGTCCCATGGCTGCAATAGCCAAAACAGACGCGCAGTGCACCATGGAGGCGGCTGTGTTTTAGCGCATGTTTCGTACTCAATCTTTTCGTACATTACCCGTTTCGTACCCAGTTTTTTTGTACTTTTTTTTTTTTTTTTTTTTTGATAAAAAACTGTAGGGTCGGCGCCAAAAAATAGGGACGGTCGGGTAACCAGAAACACAGGTATTTTTTTTTCTGGCCTTATGTCCATTACTGAGACACCAGAAGCCACACAGCTTTCAAACTTCATACACCATTACTAGGCTGGTCAGGCAAACCCTAAAGATGGCCTAACCTAGAACTAATTGCAAAAGAAAATATTCCTGCTGTTTTGAGGTCCCAAACATGTGTACGTTTACATACTAAAAGTTGCCAATCGTTGCATTTTGCAAAGTTGGAAAATTTTGGCTTGATCAAGGGCACACTTAAAAAATCTGAAATTCTTAAACAAGATAAATTCTTGACCAAAATTTAAAGTTCTAGTATTGTATTCCAATAATATTGTTTCATGGGAGAAGCAGAAATGTCAGGAATGGTCTACAAGCGTGAATTTTGCTTATAATACGTAAAAGAAATCTACAGAATCACAATATGTATTGCTAAATTGGGTGGAACGTTACCCCACCCACCTATAGTGTAATGTAAAAACAGATCATTCCGAATATACTGAGTTTTGTTTTTCTTTGAAATGCATGAATGTGCTTTAAAATTATGAATTCAGATAAAACAAGAAAACATTTCATGTAAGGTTTCATATAATTATATAGTACATGCCTTTATCCAAAAGAGTTCACATAACATATACACATTATTATTAAGCACTCCTAGTCCTATAGGAAATTGCAAGTTATTATATTAATAACTAGACTGATTTAATTTGTATGCTATCAGGGCAGTGTCATTATAACACATTATTGGAGTATTAAATTGTTAACTATACATTTATAATTGTATTATTCATAGGGGTAATGACTAGAAAATAGTCGAGGTTGTTTGGCTGTGTATAGAATTAAAAAACAACAACTTTTCATCGCTATTCGTGAGTGAGTTTTTTTTAACATATGCTCGTGTAGTTTTAACAGCGTCGTGTCTTTTACAAATTACACAATGACATAATTGTAACTGTGAATGGATTATCTAAACGCTGTCATCCAAGACCAAATCAGATAAATTCGGCGAATTAGAACAAATGACACCACTACATCACCACAGGCGACGGTACGTTCTAGTTCCACAAATGCAGCGTATTGACTCACAGTTTTGTTTGCAACGACCAAGACAGTGAATTACATTGATAAATTTTCTGGAGCTGAGGCTTTGACTGTTTTGGTAGGCATTAGCCTGTCTTAACCATTCTTGCAGGTTCAGTTTTCTATTGTTGATAAATCGAAATCTTTGGTATAACCTGCTGCAGCAGCTGGTGGTGGCAGAGTATGTACATGAACACATGTTGTGCTAGTCGTTACTTTGTTTTGAATTTTAAAAATTGTAACAGATCAAGACTTTCTTCTGGCAAACTATCAAAAAGACAGGTGATGGAGACTCCTCATGTTTTTGTTATTTCAATTTTCAAATATGTTCTGCAAACGTATAACAGCCAAACAGGTACTATAACATTCAAGGACCACAGCCAACCAAAAACATGTATCAAAACGAAGAACACTTACAAGGATTAATAACAGACAGGCCATGTGCCATTACAAACATAAAAGGGTTGACAATAGGGCTACCACCTTAGAACAGTCTGTGGCAAAAAGGGGTTTAAATCAGGTTCAAGGGTGCACCAAACCATCAGTATGTTGTGGTCTGCTTCTCCTCAAAATCAACGTACAGTTTGATGATTTCATTTGAGTCCACTTTCATGTTGAATACATTGATCCGTCTCCTCTGTTGGTTGTTTTCTTACAACATATTTCTCCTCGAAATTGCATAGTGAAATTTTTCTGCAGGGGGTTTGGGTAGCACAACCTTTCATCTAATGTGTGTCATTTCGTTTTCTCTGGTGTAAAACAGATTTCAGGATTGGCCTTTTTCTGCCACAAATGCATAATGTACTTTAAACATTATAATTTCCATAATTTACCATGAACATTTATATTATAGGCCGCAAGTGATGCCTGCTTAGTAACTATTATAATTTATAATAAATAATGTGCGTGCTTTGAACAGCCTAAAAACCTTAGATTTTGTTTTCGTATACGTATGGGCGATGAAAAATCTACATTTAAATATATTTGGTCGTAAAAATATCATTATTCGCAAGAAGACTAATTACTGATTTTACAAAAAGTCTTTTTCATTTTACAAAATGTATAGACTGAATGGTATTCCGTAGTCGAAAAAAAACAAAACAGAAACACTTGAATAATACTTCTAAGTTAAAAAAAGAACAAAAAAGAATTTAGATATACACTACATCTATAGATTATTTATAAATCATATTTGATATATTCTTTTTGTAGTTTTGTTAGCTCTACTGATCAGAGATCAGCAGAGCTTATGCCGTGGTGCGGTGTCCGTCGCCCGTCTCTGTCTGTCCGTCAACTTTTTTTGTAGCGACTACTTCTCTGAAACTACTGAATGGATTTTCATGAAACTTCGCAGAAAGGTTGCCCATGAAGTCTAGTTGATCCTAGCAAAATTTCATGTTTATGTGAAATCCAAGATGAACGCCAAGTCTAAAAACAGATTTTTAAAAAACAAGTTTGTAGCGACTACTTCTTGAAAACTCCTAAGAGATATTGATATGGGACTTTTTCTAAAATGATCAGCATGACATGATGTTGGTCCTTGTCTTAGCTATCACAAACAAGTCATTAAAGTCGATTTCAGCCAGAAAATACTAAAAAAGTGCCTTTTATCACAAAAAAAGTTAGAGATTATATAGAGATCAGCAGAGCTTATGCCGTGGTGCGGTGTCCGTCGCCCGTCTCTGTCTGTCCGTAAACTTTTTTTGTAGCGACTACTTCTCTGAAACTACTGAATGGATTTTCATGAAACTTCGCAGAAAGGTTGCCCATGAAGTCTAGTTGATCCTAGCAAAATTTCATGTTTATGTGAAATCCAAGATGGCCGCCAAGTCTAAAAACAGATTTTTAAAAAACAAGTTTGCAGAGACTACTTCTTGAAAACTCTTAAGAGATATTGATATGGGACTTTTTCTAAAATGATCAGCATGACATGATGTTGGTCCTTGTCGAAAATCGTTTTGATTCAAAGTTAAACATGGCTGCCGCGGCCATCTTTGTTTACATAATGTTATATAATGAAAGCTTGTAGCGACTACTCCTCTAAAACTACTTGACGGATTTTCATGAAACTTCACATGAGTGTTGTTCTTGATGTCTAATTGATCCTAGGAAAATTTCAGGTCGGCGGGAAATTGAAGATGGCCGCCATGGCTAAAAATAGGTTTTCAAAATACAAGATTGTAGCGACTACTTCTTGAAAACTATAAGTGATATTGATATGGGACTTTTTCTAAAATGATCAGTATGAGATGACGTAAATCCTCGTCGAAAATTATTTTGAGTAGGTCATTTATGTATAGAAGAAAGAGAATTGGCCCGAAGACAGAACCTTGGGGTACGTCTTTAGTGACTACTTGAAAACTATAATTGATATTGATATGGAACTTTTCTAAAATGATCAACATGACATGATGTTGATCCAGGTATTTTGATTTGACATTAAATATTTTGATTCAACATTAAATATGGCCACCAGCGGCCATCTTTGTTTACATAGAGTTATATAATGAAAACTTGTAGTGACTACTCCTCTGAAACTAAGGATTTTCATGAAACTTCACAGGAATGTTGCTAAGTTCAGGTCGGTCAGAAATTCAAGATGGCCGCAATGGTTAAAAATAGATTTAAAAAAATGTGATTTTGTGGTGACTACTTCTCAAAAAACATAAGTGATATTGATTTGGAACCTTAACCAAAATGACTGGCATGACATCTTGCAGGCTGATCAGGGTTTAACTGTCTTGGTGCTCATCAGTCATTTGATCGAAACACCCCTTTGTTCTACAAATGGACTCGTCCAAATTAAAAGGACAGTCCTTTATACATTCATAGAAGGGTAAGGATTTCGTCTCTTTTGTATTTTGATACTCAGAAAAAGACTGAAAACAAATTGTAGGATTTTAAGATTATATTTGAATTCTGATTTTCCAACTATAACCTGAGACAAGTTCAAATCTACTGAGATAGTAACATAATTCTGAGGAGAAATTGCATAAAATGACCTGTGTGTCTGGTCACACACCTGCTATATTTCAGAATACAGATCATTCCATTTCTGTTTCACAGTGTGATTTGGAGCAGAAAAAAGAGGATATACTAAGGTTGATGTTGTAAGGGATTTAATTGATATAGTTTTATGATTAAACTTTTTGGTAGCATTATGACATTTTTATAAGCTGGAAAAAAATATATTCATTAGAGTAGGATAAAATGGAATGAGATTATAATGTTGCATAATAAATCATAATATTTAGGAATATAGGAATATTGCTCTTGATATCTAGTTGGTCCTAAGTAAAAATCAGGTTGGCCTAAAATTCAAGATGGCCACCATGTCTAAAAATAGATTTATTAAATACAATTTTGTGGCAACTACTTCTCTAAAACTGTAAGCAGTTTGGTACCTTTACCAAAATGACTTTTATAAAACTTTACAGGAATGTTGGTTTTGATGTCCAGTTAGTTAGAAATCAGGTTGGCTGAGTGGAAATTCAAGATGGCTGCCACAGCTTAAATACTCGTTTGTGCCAACTACTTATCAAAAAACATAAGCGGTATTGATTTGGAACCTTTACTAAAATGACTGGCATGACATGTAGTTGGTCCTAAACAAAATTCATTGATTCTATGTCAAACATGGATGCCTGCACCCATCTTTTTTTAGATAGAGTGATAATAGGAAAAACTTGTGGCGACTACTTCTCTGAAACTATTTCCATAAAACTTCAAAGGTTCCCATGGCTGATCAAGCTATCAAAATCTATCAGTAGAGCTTCAAGGTCATTGACCTCTTGTTGATTTATAAATGAAAAAAAATAAGAGAATATGAAACAATCTGCCGGAATATGACCGTTTCTAGACAAGATGCCATCGACATTAGTAAACAAGGAAAGTGTAGATCTACTGTACAGGATTTATGAACATCGTATTAAAATAAATATATATCTAGAACTATACATTCTCGTTCATTCTCATGCATGACAATAATAGGCATACCAATTGATTTAATACGGTCAGAAAATCCCAATGTTTACATTTATCGACGGTATCTAGCTCGGATACATGCGTCATAAAAGTTGTTGTGATGTCATTTGGGCACGCGCTTATAGAAAAATACCGTGTATGGTGGCTTATAACTGGCATTACAAAATTAAGTGTTTTTGCGTTTAAACACTTTTTTTAGCAGGAATAAAAGAATAATTATTTTTGCAATTAGTTCAACCTCAAAGTATACACCGAGTAGCCTATACATTACATATATATGACATCAATATGTCCTTGCACAAAAGCAGCTCAATATCAGTGATCTTGACATATTTTTTATGCCCCCCGAAAAGGTCAAGGTCACACTTGCAGTTCATAGGTCAAAAACAGGTACGCAATTTCGTGTCCGGATTGTAACGTCACAACCCCTGCAGGGATTTTTAAATAACTTAGCATATGAGATAATCATAAGAAGACGATGGGTCATGCGCAAAACCCAGATCTTCAAGGTCAAGGTCACACTTGGAGGTCAAAAGTCAAATTGTGTCCGGTCAATAACTCTGGTATTCATGGACGGATTTTCAAATAACTTGGCACAAGTGATCACCATAACAAGACGATGTGCTGCGCACAAAATCCAGGTCTGTGGCCCCAAGGTCAAGGTCACATTTAGAGTTCAAAGGTCAAATCGTGTCCGGTCAATAACTTTTGCATGCCTGGACGGATTTTCAAATAACTTGGCACAAGTGCTCACCACAACAAAATGAGGTGTCGTGCACAAATCCAGGTCCATGGCTCCAAGGTCAAGGTCATACTTAGAGGTCAAAGGACACTTCCGGGGCATTTATCACTTACAGTGATATTTCATGTTTATTTTTATTCATTTACATTTAATTTGCTGGGATTTTTAGCTCTACTGGCCAAAGGCCAGGCGAGTTTATGGGATCACTTTTGTCCGTCTGTCTGTCCGTCTGTTAGCAATTTTATAAAATCGACATCTTCTCTGAAACCGCTTGAAGGATTTTGATTAAACTTCATCACAATGTTACTTGGGAGGGCCCCTCTCAGATTTATGTTTTTTATGGCTGCCAGTCATCCAAGGTGGCCGCCATGGCTAAAACTAGGTCAAATTTAAGGAATTTTCAAACAACATCTCCGAAACCACTTCAATACCATAAACATGTTCCTTGGGTTGGCCTCTATCAAGTTTGTGTTTTTCTTTATCGTCAAATAATCAAAATGGCCACCACGGCGACCCAAAGTTTACATAGAGTTATATAGGAAAGGTTAAAAATTCCTTCTACTCTGAAACCTCTTGAAGGATTTTGATGAAACTTAATCACCATGATATTTGGGATAGTCTGTCTCAGATTTGTTTTTTTCTCAGCCGCCAGTCATCCAAAATGGCCGCCATGTCTAAAACTAGGTCAGATTTAAGGAAATTTCAAACGTCTCCGAAACCACTTCTTCCATTCTTGTGAAATATCATAAACATGTTCCTTGGGTCAGCCTCTATCAAGTTTGTGTTTTTCGTTGTCGTCGAATAATCAAAATGGCCACAACGGCGATCCATTTACATAGAGTTATATAGGAAAACATTAAAAATGACATCTTCTCTGAAACCGCTTGAAGGATTTTGATGAAACTTAATCACAATGATCTTTGGGTTAGTCCCCCTCATATTTGTGTTTTTGGGGCCTCCAGTCATCCATGATTGCCACCATGGCTAAACTTAGGTCAAATTTAAGGACATTTATCAAACGACATATTACCACTTATTCCATTCTAGTTAAATATCATATACATGTTCCTGTTATTGGCCTCTATCAAGTGTGTGTTTTTCGTTGTCATCAAATATTAAAATGGCTGCCTCGATAACCCAAAGTTTACATAGAATAATATATAGGAAACATGTTTCTTGGGTTGGCCTCTATCATGTTTATGTTTTTAAATCACATCATACCAGTAGAGCGTCTACAGGCCCACTTGGGCCTCTTGTTAAATTTTCAAGTATGTAATTATTAATATTTCACTCCAGTGTTTACTTGGTAAAGCACTCCGTCACTGAACTAGAAAAATTAACTTCTGACCAGATGGAACCCAAATTGTGATGGCCCGCCAAATGTTGAATAAACGTACATCAAAGTTTGCGTGTGACTGGGGGATGGTTCCCCGACCCTCACACATCTATGACGGAGAAATAAATGGGTTTCCTCACAGGAACTCAAAAAGGGAAAAGAAAAAAATGCTTGATTCCATTCTTGTGACAAGCCATGAAAAACGCTTGATTCCAGTTTTGTTGCACATGGTGAGAAAAAACATAATTTAAATTACAAAATTAACAATGAGAAAACACATCATTCCAGTTATATGACAGTGAATGAGCGTTTGATACCTGTTACATTGCACACAGTGATTTTTAGCAAGGGCCAGCAGAGCTTATGGGATGGTGTGTTGTCCGTCTTCCGTCGTCCGTCCGTCCGTCGTCCGTCGTCCGTCCGTTAACTTTTGCTTGTGTACACTCTAGAGGCCACATTTCTGATGCAATCATCATGAAACTTTGTCAGAATGTTTGTCTTAATTATATCTTGATCAAGTTCGAAAATGGGTCACATGAAGTTAAAAACTAGGTCACTAGGTCAAATATTGAAAAAACCTTGTGTAGACTCTAGAGGCCATATTTTTGACCCGAGCTTGATGCAACTTTGTCAGAATGTTTATCTTAATTGTTTGTCTCAATGAAATCTCGGTCAAGTTCGAAAATGGGTCATGTGGGGTCAAAAACTAGATCACTAGGTCAAATATTGGAAAAACCTTGTGTACACTCTAGAGGCCATATTTTTGACCCGAGCTTGATGCAACCTTGTCAGAATGTTTGTCTTAATTATATCTTGGTCAAGTTTGAAAATGGGTCACATGGGGTTAAAAACTAGGTCACTAGGTCAAATACTTGAAAAACCTTGTGTACACTCTAGAAGCCGTATTTCTGACCCAATCTTGATGAAACTTTGTCAAAATGTTTGTCTTAATTATATCTTGGTCAAGTTCAAAAATGGGTCACATGGTGTTAAAAACTAGGTCACTAGGTCAAACTTTGGAAAAAACGTGTGTACACTCTAGAGGCCCTATTTTTGACCCGATCTTAATGAAACTTTGTCAGAATGTTTGTCTCAATGAAATCTCAAGTTCAAAAATGGGTCATGTGGGGTCAAAAACTAGGTCACTAGGTCAAATACTTGAAAAAACTTGTGTACACTCTAGAGGTCCTATTTGTTACCCAATCTTGTTGAAATTTTGTCAAATTGTTTATCTTAATTATATCTTGATCAAGTTCGGAAATGGGTCACATGAAGTTAAAAACTAGGTCACTAGGTCAAATATTGGAAAAACCTTGTGTACACTCTAGAGGCCATATTTTTGACCCGAGCTTGATGCAACTTTGTCAGAATGTTTGTCTTAATTATATCTTGGTCAAGTTTGAAAATGGGTCACATGGGGTTAAAAACTAGGTCACTAGGTCAAATATTGGAAAAACCTTGTGTACACTCTTTGTCAAAATGTTTGTCTTAATTATATCTTGGTCAAGTTCAAAAATGGGTCACATGGTGTTAAAAACTAGGTCACTAGGTCAAACTTTGGAAAAACCTTGTGTACACTCTAGAGGCCATATTTTTGACCCGATCTTGATGCAACTTTGTCAGAATATTTGTCTTAATTATATCTTGGTCAAGTTTGAAAATGGGTCACATGGGGTTAAAAACTAGGTCACTAGGTCAAATACTTGAAAAAACCTTGTGTACACTCTAGAAGCCGTATTTCTGACCCAATCTTGATGAAACTTTGTCAAAATGTTTGTCTTAATTATATCTTGGTCAAGTTCAAAAATGGGTCACATGGTGTTAAAAACTAGGTCACTAGGTCAAACTTTGGAAAAAACGTGTGTACACTCTAGTGGCCATATTTTTGACCAGATCTTGATGAAACTTTGTCAGAATGTTTGTCTCAATGAAATCTCGGTCAAGTTCAAAAATGGGTCATGTGGGGTCAAAAACTAGGTCACTAGGTCAAATACTTGAAAAAACTTGTGTACACTCTAGAGGTCATATTTGTTACCCAATCTTGATGAAATTTTGTCAAATTGTTTATCTTAATTATATCTTGATCAAGTTCGGAAATGGGTCACATGAAGTTAAAAACTAGGTCACTAGGTCAAATATTGGAAAAACCTTGTGTACACTCTAGAGGCAACATTTTTGACCCGAGCTTGATGCAACTTTGTCAGAATGTTTGTCTTAATTATATCTTGGTCAAGTTTGAAAATGGGTCACATGGGGTTAAAAACTAGGTCACTAGGTCAAATATTGGAAAAACCTTGTGTACACTCTTTGTCAAAATGTTTGTCTTAATTATATCTTTGTCAAGTTCAAAAATGGGTCACATGTTGTTAAAAACTAGGTCACTAGGTCAAACTTTGGAAAAACCGTATGTACACTCTAGAGGCCATATTTTTGACCCGATCTTGATGCAATTTTGTCAGAATATTTGTCTCAATTATACTTTGCTAAAGTTCGAAAATGGGTCACACAGGGTCACACAGGGTCAAAAACTAGGTCACTAGTACACTCTAGAGGCCATATTTCTGACTCGATCTTGATGAAACTTTGTCGAAATGTTGTCTTAATTATATTTTGGTCAAGTTCGAAAATGGGTCCCATGGGGTCAAAAACTAGGTCACTAGGTCAAATACTTGAAAAACCTTGTGTACACTCTAGACACCATGTAGTACGACTCGATTCATCAATGGTATAACAGCCAGTAGAGCGTTCACAGGCCCTCTTGGGCCTCTTGTTTTATTTACAGTAATTAAGCTTTTTAAAGCACATATAAAAACATGCACATGCATCTACATAAGCAGAATATAACTAATGCCTTTTAATATTACACTTAACATTTTGTTACTCCAATTTTGTCTGGCCTTTTCGAAGGAAAAAAGAGACATAGGTTTGCTTTTCCGGCGGCGGCGTAAACATTCAAGTTATACGTTTAGGTAATTTTCTTACAAACAGTATAAACTTTCCTTATAGTTGTATCATGGTGGTACATTGCAACGTGACAAAGCAAATGTGGAAGTGAGCTTGACCCTCAAAGCAAAGGGCAGATAACTTACTAATTTTTAGGTTCAAATTTTGCGTTTAGGTCACTTTTTCACAAACTGTATGCACTAGACCTTTCAAACTTTGCTTATAGGTGTATCTTGGGTGGTACATGGCAACGTGACAAAGCAAATGTGGAAGACCTTCCAAGCAAAGGGCAGATAACTTAATAATTTTTAGGTTCAATGTTTGCGTTTAGGTCACTTTTTCACAAACTGTATCCACTAAACTTTGCTTATAGTTGTATCTTGAGTGGTACATGGCAACGTGACAAAGCAAATGTGGAAGTGACCTTGACCCTCCAAGCAAAGGGCAGATAACTTAATAATGTTTAGGTTCAATGTGTGCGTTTAGGTCACTTTTTCACAAACTGTATGCACTAAACTTTGCTTATAGTTGTATCTTGAGTGGTACATTGCAACGTGACAAAGCAAATGTGGAAGTGACCTTGACCCTCCAAGCTAGAGCAAATAACCTTATAATTTTTACTTTCAACTTTGGTGTTTAGGTCACTTTTTCACAAACTGTATGCACTAAGACCCTTCAAACTTTGCTTATAGTTGTATCTTGAGTGGTACATTGCAAGGTGACAAAGCAAATGTGGATGTGACCTTCACCATCCAAGCAAAGGGCAGATAATTGTTACAGTTACATTACTTTCTCGTGAACTAGAATTATGCACTAGATGTTTTAAACCAAATTTATAGCTTAATCTTTGGAAGAAAATATATTCTATTTTGACATAGGTGTGTCTTCGGTAGTGCATCTTTTTTTTGGATGCCTGGATTTCATCTATGACCTTGACCTATTTTTTTTTTTATGATGATGATTTTTAGCTCTACTAGCCAAAGGCCTTTTTCATCCGATCTTTCCAAACTTTACCAGATTGTTAATATCAATGAAAGCTCGCACAAGTTCGAAAACCAGCCAGATCGGACCAATAACAGTGGAGTTATGGCCCTTGATTTAGTTAAAAATGCTATATTTTGCCTCATTAATATGATAGGGCTTTCATTTTTCATTTTTCATTTGATCTTTGCCAAACTTTACCAGATGTTTTGCCTTTTTATGGCCCCGAAAAGTTTCGGGGGCATATAATAAGCGCACCGTCCGTCTTTCTGTCCGGATTCCGTCCATCATTCCGCAGTTCGTGTCCGGACTGTACCTTCAAAACCCCTGCATGGATTTTTAATTAACTTAATGAAACCCATTTTACATCAAATTTTGCGTGTAAGCTGTGTTTACAAGTCTATATCTCTTACATTTCTTACCCTAGCACAACCAAATTTGGCCATGAACTTCCTTCTAGCATTATCTTAAGGGCTGCTTAAGACATTTTGGTTCCTGTAAGCCATGGGCCCCTAAAATGTGTCTATTTCACATCAAATTTTGCGTGTAAGCTGTGTTTACAGGACTATATCTCTTACATTTCTTGTCCTAGCTGAACTAAATTTGGGAATTGGTTTTCTTGTAGTATTAAAGGGTTGCTTAAGTAATTTTGTATTCTGCAAATTGTATTCACTAACCCCACCCCACCCCTACTCGAAACTGAATATATATATATATTTTTTTTTTTACATATTTCTGTGTTGTTTTAGTCAATTCTTGTTACACATAGCTACTTACACATATATTTTGCCCCCTCGCCCCACTACCCCACTTTTCCCACCCCTCTCCCCACCGCCACTCCCCACTCCCCCACACGAAAGTCATATATTTTTTTTACATAGTTCTGTGTAGTTTTAGTCAATTCTTACACATAGCTTCTTACACATATATGTTGCCTATTCGCCCCCCTACCCCGCCTTTCCCCACCCTCCCCCCACCCCCACTCGAAACTCAATATATATATTTTTTTTACATATTTCTGTGTTGTTTTTGTCACTTCTTAAAGGGGTTGTTGCACTATTCTGGAACTAGCTTCATTTAAAAGGGCTTTAAAACCCATGAAAAAAGCTGAAAGAATTATCAAAATATTATAACAAATACAAGAGATATGATCTTTTAAAAATATTCAAAAAAATCTCAAATGGAGGCAGCCATCTTGTATTAATGACGTCATCGCGCCGTTTTACCATTTATGGCATATTGATAAATATCATTTAAAACAAAGAATATCACTGCAAATACATGTACATCGTAAAAAGAGCATATGCAGTATACATATTTTACTTTGTAATTATAATTTAATAATTTTTGTTTGTTTTAAACACTATTTATTATCTATTTTCCTTATATGGAAAAAGGCGCGATGACGTCATCATTCAAAGATGGCTGCCTCCATTGGAGTCTTTTTGCACATTTTCAAAAGGTCATATCTCCTGTATTTGTCCTGATATTTTGGCTTCTTTCAGCTTTTTCCATGTTTTTAAAAGCCCTTTTAAATGAAGCTAGTTCCAGAATAATGCAACAACCCCTTTAAACATAGCTTCTTATACATATATGTTGCACCCTCGCCCCACTACCCCACTTTTCCCACCCCTCTCCCCACCGCCACTCCCCCCTCCCCCACACGAAACTCAATTTTTTTTTTTACATAGTACTGTGTAGTTTTAGTCAGTTCTTAAACATAGCTTCTTACACATATATTTTGCCCCCCTCGCCCCACTACCCCGCCTTTCCCACCCCTCTCACCGCCACTCCCCCCTCCCCCACACGAAACTCAATTTTTGTTTCCATAGTTCTGTGTTGTTTTAGTCAATTCTTTAGTCAATTCTTACACATAGCTTCTTACACATATTTTTGTTGCCCCTCGCCCCCTCACCCCGCCTCCCCCCACCCCCACTAACCCCACCCCACCCCTACTCGAAACTGATTTTTTAGCTCTACTGGCCGAAGGCCAGCAGAGCTTATGGGATGCCGAGTTGTCCGTCGTCCGTCCGTCCGTCCGTCGTCCGTCGTCCGTCCGTTGTTAACTTTTGTTTCGTTAAGACGATAGGGCCTTCATTTTTCATCCAATCTTTACTAAACTTTAACAGGTTGTTAATATCAATGAAAGCTCGGATAAGTTCGAAAACCAGCCAGATCTGCCAAGTAACAGCGGAGTTATGGCCCTTTTTTTAGTTAAAAATGCTACATTGCTATATTTTGCCTTCATTATTCAACCTATCTATACCAAACTTTACCACATTGTTAATATCAATGAAAGCTTGGACAAGTTCGAAAACCAGCCAGATCGGACCAGTTACACCAGAGTTATGGCCCTTGATTTAGTTAAAAATGCTATATTTTGCCTCGTTAAGACGATAGAGGCTTCATTGTTCATCCGATCTTAATCAAACTTTATCAGATTGTTAATGTCATTGAAAGCTCGAACAAGTTCGAAAACCAACCATATCGGACCAGTAACAGCGGAGTTAAGGCCCTTGATTTAGTTAAAAATGCTATATTTTGCCTCGTTAAGACGATAGGGGCTTCATTGTTCATCTGATCTTTACCAAACTTTATCAGATTGTAATTATCAATGCAAGCTCGAGCAAGTTCGAAAACTAGCCATATCGGACCAGTAACAGCAGAGTTATGGCCCATGATTTAGTTAAAAATGCTATAGTTTGCCTCATTAAGACGAATGGGGCTTCATTGTTCATCCGATCTTTACCAAACTTTATCAGATTGTTAATATCAATGAAAGCTCGGACAAGTTTGAAAACCAAACATATCGGACCAGTAACAACTTAGTTATGGCCCTTGATTTAGTTCAAAACGCTATATTTTGCCTCGTAAAGACAAGAGGGCCTTCATTTTTCATCCGATCGTTACCAAACTTTTATTTTTTTAATTATTTTTTTAAATTAATATTATTTTTTTTTATTTTTTTTTTTTTTAAATTTTTAAATTATAATTTTTAATTTTTTTAATTATTTATTTTTTTATTTTTTTTATTTTTTTATTTTTTAATTAATAATTTTTTTAGCTCTATGTTGGACCAGTCTGACCAGTAACAGAGGAGTTATGGCTCTTGATTTAGTTAAAAATGCTATATTTTGCCTCGTTAAAGGTAGGGTCTTCATTTTCATCTGATCTTTACTGAACTTTAACAGATTCTTTAGTTATGGCCCTTGATTTAGTTCAAAAGCTGTTTTTTCCCGAAACTTCCAAAAAAACATTAATGGCAGTCACTCGCTTCATTGATGTTATAAGAGCCATGTTAGCCAGTAGAGCATCCACAGGCCCTCTTGGGCCTCTTGCTTTTTTGTTTTTTTTACATATTTCTGTGTTGATTTAGTAAATTCTTGTTACACATAGCTACTTACACATATATTTTGCCCCCTCGCCCCACTACCCCACTTTTCCCACCCCTCTCCCCACCGCCACTCCCCCCTCCCCCACATGAAACTATTTTTTTTTTTTTACATAGTTCTGTGTAGTTTTAGTCAGTTCTTAAACATAGCTTCTTACACATATGTTGCCTCCTCGCCCCCCTACCCCGCCTTTCCCCACCCTCTCCCCCCTACCCTGCCTTTCCCCACCCTCTCCCCACCCCCACCCCCACCCCCACCCCCACTCGAAACTCAATATATATTTTTTTACATATTTCTGTGTTGTTTTAGTCAATTCTTACACACAGCTTCTTACACGTATATGTTGCCCCATCGCCACCCACCCCTACCTCTCTCCCCCTCCACACACCCCACTCGAAACTCAAAATCTATTTTATTATATTTTTTTACATATTTCTGTGTTGTTTTAGTCAATTCTTACACATAGCTTCTTACATATATTTGTTTTTAAACAAATGCACTTATATGTCATCTCAGACTCGATTGTTTTTAGTTATTAAAATGTTTACAAACTTTCATTTAAGCATCATTGACCTTTTTTTTATTTTTAAGTCCAGCCCCCGTTAGGCGAGACGTGTGAATCCATGGATTTCTTGTGTAATTTACAACCGATGACCCTTTAGCAGGGCATTCGTGTGCCATGGACACAATTTCTAGCAGTGTCTCGTCAGTCCGGGACAAGAGGCAAGAATGCTAACCATTCACCGCTGCAACTAACTTGTCCGATATTCATATGAGTTCAGATGTACCATAGCATGAGTGCAAACCTAAACATATTTTCCTGTGTTTAGTCAACCATCTCGCTGTTTACGGCTAGTTTTCAAAAAAACAACCCAAAAGAACTAAGCGCTTCTGTGGCCGAGACAGTAAAGATAATGCGTCTAAAACTTTCTCACCTCTCACCGTTGTGGTAGCTAGACTTGTCAAGTGAGAAAGTCACAATTCTTACGGATGGTGGGAGGTATACAGTAACTGGTTCTACCCAGAAAAAGTGGGGTGGTCTGCCTCTACCACAAAAAATTGACCGTCATAATTATATGGCCTAACATGTGCTTAGAAAACTGTGCATAAAAAAAAGTTCTAAAACGGCTAAAATTAAAACAACATTCAAGCAAACAAACGGAAGCCAATAATTGCTACATTTCTAACCTGACATGTTGCCTTTAATCAACATATATGCCTGACACAAATTAGCGGTCGCCCAGTCGCCATTGGCGAGTAAAAAATGGTCTGGGCGACCAAAACTTGACTTTCACGCGCCCATGTGGCGACAAAAAATATTCAATCCAAAAAACGGAAAAAGGGTAATCATTCAACACAAACATTTAAGTTCGAGGATTTTGCCCACAGATTTTGCTTTGGTCCCGTGAACTACATACATGTACTGTTGGCCAAAATAGACAAACCCTTAACAACATTATAACGAAACAAACATTTGTTTTTATTTTTCCACTGCGGAAACGAGACAATGTTCGAGATGTTGCGATGTATGGTTTCCCACAAAACTGCATGTTACGGTACTCTGAGCTTCGAATGTCAATGTAAAATTGGATGTGCAAGAGTACAAGTAACATTTGCTTGTATAAAATCAACATTAAAACAGACATGGTAGTGTTTATTTTACACATGATCAAAAATTCGTGTTATAATTTGAAGGGGAAATAATTAGTTTCACTTCCAGTTTTTAGATATTCTAAAACGCGGCGCTTTTGATTAATAAAATGCGGTGCTTTTAGAAATCATCAATAATAATTATATGGCGGAGAATCAAGTTGATAAAAAAGGTCTCATACATTAATTTTAAAACTGTATGACAACATGAAATATTTATAACAAAATAAAACATTAATTTAATAATATCTAATCTTTTTTAATCTTTTATAACCATAATTTACATATTCTAGTTGTGATCATTTATAACAAAACTCATTAACAATACTATTTATAATTAAATAGTTAACTTGGACTTGTAATGATCAGTAATGTTGTTTATGATATTCAGTAAACACGGAGTAAATGCATGTAATTGTTCATAAATTTACACCAGAGTGGTAAAATAAAATAATATTTTGTTGGGCACCTAACTTTTGGGCTGGGCCCCTAAAAATTCTAAGTCAGGGGCCCAGCTGGCTCCTTAGAAGCTAAATATAGTTAGTCTGTGCCCCTGTTATAAGCTTGTATCTCTGAAACTACTTTACATACTGGATTGAAACTTCACAGATGTATTTAGCAGCATTAGGCAACATCATACAGCCAGGTTCTACAACTCATGTTTTTAGTTTAATAAAATTATGGCCCCTTTTATACTTTGAAAATTTGGTTAAAGTTGTGTGTGTAAGATTTTTTAAAAACTGCGTTACGTGATGGATTGAAACTTCACATATATTCATCATCATTAGACAACATCATACAGCCAGGTTCTACAACTCATGCTTTTATTTTAACAAAATTTAGCCTTTTTAATACTTTGAAAATTTGGTAAGCTTGTACAGACAGGTTCTGCAATGCATTTTTTTATTTTAACAAAAGTATGGCCCCTTTTATACTTGGACAATATGGTTAAAGTTTTGTATGTAAGCTTTTCAACTTGGTCATTTTCAAATTTAAATGTTTCAATATATGTTAAAATCCCCTTAAAGAAATCAGTGACACATCACACATGCTTCATTCACTTTTATATGAAGAACTGTTAATAGGCAATTAAGCAGAATTATGCCTGTCAACTCAGTTTCCCAATAAATAGACAGCATCTGCACCAACGGGCGGTGCTTCATGTTCTCACATATAAATACTAATGCATAGCTGACGTTTCCATACATGTTCTTTCATTTCAACTGCCCACCATGACTATGTTCTTGGAGCCGACTGGTATTCTAACTTAGAATGTAATTAGTCTGTTCCCATAAATCCCTCAAATTGTTTCTTCTAAGCTATTGTATTTTAATTCGCCTCTTCTTTTATTTAATAGATTCATTATATAAATTATTGCCTTCTTTTTTTTTTTGCAGATTTTGACTGGTATACATGCGTATACATGACAACGCATATATATGACGGTCAATTTTTAGCTCACCTTAGCCTTTAATAGCCAAAGGCTCAAGTGAGGTATTGTAATGGCTTTTCATTCGTCTGTCCGTCCATCAACAGTTGCTTCACATCTCCTGATCAGTAACCCCATGGTCAATTTTGACCAAACTTTACATGCAAGATCCCGCGGTAAATGTTTTTCCTTTATTAATGATCGCCAACACCTGTACTGCCCTGGGGAGTCCAAAGTTTAAATAAAGAGATTTTGAATTTTCTACATAGACTTGGATAGGAAAAATATCTTCTTTGAACTACAAGGCACGGAGCTCTCATATATTGCATGTAGCATAAGCCTGTGCAATACTAAGTTCAAATTGTGAGCCTGTGGTCAAATTTAGCCTCGCCCAGGGTGTGAGGGTTTTACATAGTCTTATATAGGGAAAAACTTGTATAATCTTCTTCTGAAACTACAACTTAGTACAAGAGTTAGAGGTTTAATACTTACCATAAGCTTATGGTCAGGACTCTACCAAGTTTGTTCAAATGGTGATCACGGGGTAAAATTTAACTCCGGGTCACAGTTTTACATAGACTTTAATTCGGGAAACACTTAACAAATCTTCTCAAACTACACAAAAGCGAGAGATTTGACGAGCAAATAATGTGTAGTAATACATCTGGTTGGCCTGGTGTCAGAAAAAAGTAACTGGGTGTATCATGTACTATGGTGTGGTATTCCAGTGTGGCAGCGATATATCTACTTCAAGTAGACTGCAGGTAGATACATAGCACTACACACAAGCACTCACTAGACAGTCCACACTGCATTGCGCCCAGCTGTACCGCGATTCTCTGGTGGCTATCACAGTGGAGGGACTATAATCCTTATAGAACACATGTTTGCAATGTACCAGAGGTCTTCAGTCCAGACTCTATTGCACAGGTCTATAAATTAATTTTAGGGTGTCTGCCTTGCATTCATGAGGTTCTTGGTTTGATTGCCGTGAGAATGATTTACCAGGTTGCCATGTCATACTAGTTTTTAAAAACAATGAGCCATAATGAGCAAATAATGGGTTACAGTGCTATAACTGGTCGACCAGGTGTAAGAATAATGTGGTGGGTGGGGTATCGTTCTTCTCGTGGCTCTAATGGTAGAGGGTTCTAAACCTAAGAATTAATTACACGCGCGCTGTATTGAGGAGAAACAAACATTTTTGGGCTTTTGGTTTTTCCCTAGATCCCAGCCCTCTGCAAATTCAATACACTGTAGTATTTTATATGTTTCCATATAACTTAATTAGTATATAATTATACTATAGTTTGGTTTGGAAATCAAGACGACTCAGCTAGTTTTTGTTGTATAAATCATTAATATTAATACATATGATGCTTAACGGCACTTTGAAATTCTTGTGTCTTGGTCGAAGTACACAGTACTTGAATTATTTGTACAACTGTTGCAATATAAACTCCAATTTAATTAATATTGATGGTATAGCAACAAAAACTGGCAGAGTAATCGTGCTTTCCAGGCCAAACATTTTCATAAACAGTAATTAAACCGAAGGTAACATGCGGCATGTTGTAAGGCATGTCAAACTGAAGCACATTATGAGGGTTTTCATTTGTATGTGTTTGGTTTGACACCAATCAGCCAATCAGATCGCCATATACAAGGACAATTGACAACAGTGAAACTATCACGTCGTAGGTGTGTTATCTGATAAATAGAATCTTACATTCGTGATAGGTATTATTGAATTTAATAAACTCGTATCCTATCATTTTATTCAACTCGTTCATTAAAATCAATAATACACAGTCACTCACATAAGATCCTCTATGTCTATAATGATGTTTTTAAACTCAAACTTATGAAGTTGTTACCAAGTCCTGAGATATGGTTTTATATATTAATTTATACTTATTTTTACTGTAAAAAGAGTTATAATTATTGTAAAATAATAAATAGTGTCATCAACTTTGGTAAATCTTTACCCAAACAGGTATTTCGTCTGTAAAAATGGCCATGAATTTGGTATGTGAGAAAAGGTACAGAAAGGCATGCAGCTGGTGAGAAAACACAGGACAATAAAAGAGGTAAGTCAAATTGTAAAGTTAAAATACAAAATTACACCAATATTCAGGACATATAACAGATCATGAATAAAACACATTCGTTGCGATCACTTTTCGTCCGTCTGTTAGCAATTTTATAAAATCGACATCTCTGAAACCGCTTAAAGGATTTTGATGAAACTTCATCACAATGTTACTTGGGAGGGCCCCTCTCAGATTTGTGTTTTTCGCGGCCGCCAGTCATGGTCACCATGGCTAAAACTAGGTCAAATTTAAGGAAATTTCAAACGACATCTTCTCCGAAACCACTTAATCCATTCTACTGAAATATCATATACATGTTCCTTGGGTTGGCCACTATCAAGTTTGTGTTTTTCGTTATCGTCGAATAATCAAAATGGCCACCACGGCGACCCAAAGTTTACATAGAGTTATATAGGAAAACGTTAAAAATTACATCTTCTCTGAAATCGCCTGAAAGATTTTGATGAAACTTAAGCACAATGATATTTGGGATAGTCCCTCTCAGATTTATGTTTTTCACGGCCGCCAGTCATCCAAGATGGCCGCCATGGCTAAAACTAGGTCAAATTTAAGTAAATTTCAAACATCTCCTCCGAAACCACTTATTCTATTTTACTGAAATATCATATACATGTTCCTTGGGTTGGCCTCTATCAAGTTTATGTTTTTCTTTATCGTCAAATAATCAAAATGGCCACTACGGCGACACAAAGTTTACATAGAGTTATATAGGAAAAGGCTAAAAATGACATATTTTTTTAAATTGCTGGAAGGATTTTGATGAAACTTCATTACAATGATCTTTAGGATAGTCCCCCTCAGATTTCTGTTTTCGCGGCCGGCAGTCATCCAAGATGGCCACCATGGCTAAAATTAGGTCAAATTTAAGGAAATTTCAAACAACATCTCCTCAGAAACCACTTATTCCATTCTTGTGAAATATCATTTACATGTTCCTTGGGTTAGCCTCTATCAAGTTTGTGTTTTTCATTATCGTCAAATAATCAAAATGGCCGCCACGGTTTACATGGAGTTATATAGGAAAAGGTTAAAAATTACATCTTCTCTGAAACCGTCTGAAAGATTTTGATGAAACTTAATCACAATGATATTTGGGATAGTCCCTCTCAGATTTGTGTTTTTCGCGTCTGCCAGTCATCCAATATTCATGTTCCTTGGGTTGGCCTCTATCAAGTTTGTGTTTCTTGTTGTCGTCAAATATGCAAAATGGTCGCCACGATAACCCAAAGTTTACATAGAGTTATATATAGGAAACATGTTTCTTGGGTTGGCCTCTATAATGTTTATGTTTTTGAATCACATCATACAAGTAGAGCGTCTACAGGCCCTCTTGGGCTTCTTGTTGCTTAAGGATTCAGGCTAAAGGGCTTGTCATGGGTTTGATGATTGAGAAATGTACATTAAACTGTGGAGTGCACCCCCTAGCACCTTCATTTATTATTTGATCTTTACCAAACTTGCACAGATTGTTAATACCAATGAAAGCTTGGACGAGTTCGAAAACGAGCTTAATTGGGTCCGTAACACCAGAGTTATGGCCCTTGTTTTTTCTGAAAAATGCGATTGTCTGCCATGTGAACACTCTAGCACCGTCATTTATTATTTGATCTTTACCTAACTTGCACGGATTGTTAATATCAATAAAAGCTCGGACAAGTTCAAAAACCAGATAGTTCAAACCAGTAACAGCGGAGTTATGGCCCTTGATTTAGTTAAAAATGCTATATTTTGCCTCATTAATTCGATAGGGCCTTCATCTTTTATCTGATCCTTTCGAAACTTTACCAGATTGTTTTTATCGATAAAAGCTCAGACGAGTTCGAAAACCAGCCAGATTGGACCTGTAACAGCAGAGTTATGGCCCTTGTTTTAGTTAAAAATGCTATATTTTGCCTTGTTAAGATGATAGGGCCTTCATTTTTCATGCGATCTTTATGAAACTTTACCAGATTGTTAATATTAATGACAGCTCAGACAAGTTGGAAAACCAGCCAGATTGGACCAGTAACAGTGGAGTTATGGCCCTTGATTTAGTTAAAAATCCTATATTTTGCCTCTTTAAGATGATAGGGCCTTCATCTTTCATCCGATCTTTACGAAATTTTACCAGATTGTTAATATCAATGAAAGCTCGGATAATTTTGAAAACCATTCAGATTGGATTATTCACATCGGAGTCATGGCCCTTGATTTTCTGAAATATGCTATATTTTGGCCTCATTAAGACGAAAGGGCCTTCATTTGGCCGAATTTCGTTGAAACTTTGCAGGGATGATCAGTACCAAGCCTCGTTGGACATAGTCACCGTGTTCCAGTTGAATGATTTTGGCGGAATTATAACCCTTTAAAGGTTTTAATACACAAACTTTGTTCTGACTAGTTCTCCTGAACCCTGGCCGGATTAAACAAAACCTTTGAGGGATGATCAATTCCATGTCTAATTGTGCAAATCATCGCCGTTGTATTGATTTTTCGCTGAGTTATGGCCCTTCAAAGGTTTGAATGCACAAACTTTGTTCTGACTAGTTCTCCTGAACCCCTGGCCGGATTTAAACTGTTTAGGGACGATCAATTCCATATCTAGTTGTGCAAATCATTGCCGTGTTCCAGTTGAATGATTTTTGGCAGAATTATGCCCCTTTAAAGGTTTTAATACACAAACTTTGTCTGATCTACTTCTCCTGAACCCCTCCCCAGATTTCAATGAAACTTTGCAGGGATGATCAGCACCAAGCCTAGTTGTGCATTTCATTGTCCTGTTCTGGTTTACAGATATTTGGCAGAGTTATGGCCCTTTAAAGGATTTTGATACCACAATTTTTTTCCGGGCTAGTTTTCCTGAACCCCGGGCTGGTTATAGATGAAACTTGACAAGGATGATCAGTATCAAGCCTAGTTGTGCATGTCATCGCCATATTTTGGTTTAATTATTTTTCTGGCAGAGTTATGCTTTAAATGTTTTAATACACTAACTTTGTCCAAATTAGCCTCTTCTGAACTCGTTGCCAAATTTTAGGGAATCTTGGCGGGGATGATCAGTACTAAGCCTAGTTGCACCTGTCATTGCCATGTTCTGGTTGAATAAATTTTGGCAGAGTTATGAGCCTTTATTAAAGGTTTTAATACACTGACTTTGTCTAGACTAGTTCTCCTGAACCTCTGGCTGGATATCAACGAAACTTTGCAGGGATGATCAGTACCAAGCCTAGTTGCATATGTCTTCACCATGTTCCGGTTGAATGATTTTTGAAAGACTTGTGGCCCCTTATACATAAACTTATCTTGAGCAAGTAGAGTGTCCACAGTCCCTCTTGGGCCTCTTGTTTAAAATGTATTTGGAGGTGTGCAACTTCGATATTAAATTATACTGAAAGAAATAAGTTTAGCACATAAATAAATCCCGCTAGAGGCAGAGATGTAGGCTCTTTTGTTCACCTGGTATTTAAAGCAGGCTCTCATGTACACCTGGTATATAAACCAGGCTCTCTTGTACACCTGGTGTTTAAATCAGGCTCTTATGTACATCTGGTATTTAAATGAGGCTCTTATGTACAGCTGGTATTTAAATGAGGCTCTTATGTACACCTGGTATTTAAACCAGGCTTTTATGTATACCTGGTATTTAAACCAGGCTTTTGTGTACACCAGGGTGCCGTTTCACGAAGCGTCGTAAACTTACGTTCAATATTAACGTAAGTTTTTCACTTACGTAAAAGTTAAGAATTTCTTACGTGCGTTTCTCGAACGTCATCGTAAGTATTTGCGTACGCCTACGATAAAAAAAATCGTAAGTTTTTCGTAGGATACTCTTTAATACAGAAGATAAGCATTTCATCGTAGCAACGACGACATCCTGTCGTTAATTGGAGAGCACCTGTCCAACAAAACTGAGCTTATTAACTTCAAATCTATACTTTGTACTTGGAAATCTATAATTCTATGACGCTGCAATATGACATTAATGACGTCAATAAAAAAGACGTATCTTGACGTCATAATGCACACATTACGTCGATTTTTAACTGTTTTATTGGGTCGTTAATTGGATGTTGTACACTTTACTTCAAAAGTATGTTATGTTCTCCTTAATGCACGATGATTATTGTGGCAGGCCAATGGCAAAGCTGCCTTTACGCCAAAACACTGGGCTTGCTAATTATTTCACCCTAAAAATATATGGGTACGACTGAGTAGAACGACACAAAAACTAAAGCTGCGAATCTACAAGGATGTAAGAAATTAACACAGTCTTAGTCAGATGCCATTGTTGACATATTTGCCGATCTTAAAAGGGAATAGTGTAATGTCATGATTTAACACGTCAGGCACATAAACAATCCAACATCTTCAAAGTTACGGTAATGTAATAGTATACTTGTATAATGTAATAGTGTACTTGTATCTAGAGACACAATAAGTCAATAATTAATTAAAATTTAGAAAATATTAAATCAAACAAAATGTAAGGTTTTGCAGAGACGTGTAATAAACCATTCTTAAATCACTGGGTTTTGGTATCGCGTTTGCTTTAATTGGATTGTACATTGTTTTAGATTAACAGTTTACTCATATCAAAACATGTATTAGCCAAGATCCGTCCCGTCCAAAAGCATATGCATCTAGGTCTAATGCATAACCAGCAGTGTGTGAACGCTTTTTACTTCTTCAGAATGTTTGATGCAACTAATGTGTATTTCTATCCTGTTAATGTATGCCGTCGTTGTACGTTACAATAATAATCGCGGTCTAAGATTTTAACGATACAATAACAAGGGTATACTTGAAGTAACATATATGAAGACCGTCTTCATATATGTTACTTAGTATACCGTTGTTATTATATCGTTAAAATAAAGTATATTTATATCACAAAACAATACCAAACAAGCGTTATAATTAAATCCCTACGAACAAAGTGTACTAGTTCAGTTTGTATGCACAAACAATCCAGACGCTAGTGTATCTACATACATTTAGGGTGTCCTAATGGTTAAAAGGCTGAGGGACTATAATCCTTTAGAACCAGACTCACGCAAACACACATGGCAGATCTATTTGAATTGACACCCATCCCCTCCAGTAGTAATACTTCTATATGTGGACGTGTACATGTAGGCATGCAGGTCCTTTGAATAAACATCGCGCGCGTGACTTTTATCTTTACCCAGAGATTATAAGACTCTTTCATAAAGAAGACAGGGAATTTCAACCCGAGGAATACGTGTTTTTTATTTGAACCGAGGCTCGGCCGAGGTTCCGATTAAAACTCCCTATCTGAACCGATTACCCATGATAGACTCTTTTTCTTGCATATCAGAGACATGTTGTGTGTTTACGCCGCCAGCTACTAACGTTTTGCATGTTTTCCTGCGTACCGGATGTTGGTGCGTGTGACTTTTATCTCGACCCTAGGGTGAGATGGAAATAACTAGCCCCGGTAAAATGACGGATTTCCTTGTCCGGTATGCAAGAACAGTCTTTCCATCCCCCATGTACAATGTGGATAGCCTTTTCCGGTATGCAAGAAACTAATAGGCATACAGGAAGTAAATCACCGTGGTCGATAAGAAGTTACCAAATAAATAATCCCCTCACCTTTTTTGTGATAAAATGCATTTTTGAGTATTTAAGGCCCGTTTTTTTTTTGTGGCTGAAATTACTTTATTGACTTTTTTGTGAGAGCTAAGAACCATTTGCATGGTTGTATGATGATTTTATTTATCAACTTGAAAGTTTTGAAAGTGAAAGTAGAACACATGTAAGAGGTGCTGAATGAATGTAGTTTGTTCAAGGTGTCAGCAAAGATCAGAATTTTATTTACTTATATGCCACATGACCCCTACTATTCTCAGCAGTTTTCTAGAGAGGAGGGTCTCATGATTAAGAATATATAAGTGAATCTTAGTTTGAACTTCATTTTGAAAAATGGCAAACAAGAAAGCTTGGAAAATATTGTACAGGACTCAATGGTTTTCGTTTTACTTCCGGTACACCTATATTCATGACATGTTATGCTCTCTGATAAGTTACGAAACACATTTACACGATTACATTTTAATATACTAGAAACTTATTTTCTAAAAAAAACCACGTATATCAGGTAGACTAGCCGACCGACGCTATAATGTCGGATCAAATTACACTACTCCATTACGATTAATGTGGCCCAGTGGATAACGCGGTGACTTGAAATCCGGAGGACCCAGCGTCAAGCCTCACCGGCGCCACTCAGTATGTCGTTGTGTTCTTGGGTAAAATACTTGCCCATTACCTACACTCCACGCAGAACCAAATGAATATAGGCAGGTTCCTCGATGGATTCCTATGTATCATTTTTGAGGCAGGTCTAAATAACCTATGATGTGTTAATGGGCCGTTAAACAACTTGCAATTCAATGCAATTACGAGTTTTGACAAATACGACACAGTTAAAAGTGATCCCTGTACGTCAGCCGCGACAAACAGGCCCGACAGACATTGAGAAAATTGGATTTTTTTCAGTTATGGCAGGTTTTATTTCAAGTTATATAGTTGAACAATTTAAAGTCATAATGCGAAACGTGTCAACCATCCTCTGCTGTGCGTCTGAAATCGTCCCTGAAAGAAATAAGAATGAAATACAAGCAAAGTTTTACGCAAGCGTAAAATAGCTGCCGAGAGGAAATAGCATATATCTGGGTAGAGACTGGACACGAAGTTTAGCATAATAACATATCAAGTCACGGGTGTTAAAACAATATTGAAAAAATAAATAATGTTGACGTAAACACGCCACGACTTTTTTTTTCTTACCAGACAGACACATTCTTCCCGAGTTTTAACATCAGTTGTTCCTACCAAACATTTTGAATCAATGTGGGCGACCTCGCTTCTCTCTGTTCAAATACCTTCATTTGCCTTACATACTGATAACAATTCAACTTTGGACCACGACGTGCTAGAAGTACACATCAGCACAGAAATACAGATGTTGACATGTAAGGGATGCGTGTGTGTTAGCGTGTGCATTACAACAGACGTCTCACTGCTACGATGTGCAATTATAAGATTGCGTTATCAAAGTGAAAAACTCAAAGAAACTGTTCATTGCTACCTACCTTACCATTACATGTGCAATTATGAAAACCATATAGGCAGCGAATATACCCATCGACTAGTGTATAACACGGCGGTATTTACGAGAATACCGCATTATAAATGGGTATTATTCAATAAAAAGGTATTATTTCATTAAAATACAGATTTGCACTTATTCCATTCCAATACTTGCGTTTCATTCAGTTTCATTATGCTCCGTAAAAAATCCCGGACGTGAAGATCCCGGAAATATTGCTGCATTCTACACTTTAGTAGACTGCTCTACAAAAACGTTAAACGGCAAGCTTTGAACATTGAAGCAGGGAGTAAGTATACACAGAAATGCTATTTTCCAGACATTCAAGGGGCGATAACTCTGTCATGCATGATTGAATCTGATTTGGTTTCGAAAGGAATCGAGATCTCATGTATACGTATGTTGTGACCAACTTTCTTTGACATTTTCATTTTCCAATTATTCCCTTTTGACACTTATGAAATTTAAACATTTCTATATAACTTCACTTTTTATCCCCTGCTGATTAGGTGGAGGGATATAGAATTGACATTGTCCGTCTGTCCTTCCCAATAACTCTGGTTAATGCCTCATCCGATTGCAATAATATTTTGCACAAATGTTTATCACCTTAGTACGCAAACCCGTTTTTTTCGGAATCAATACTTTCTGAGTGGCACCGTCCATCAGCACTTTCAGTGCTTTGATTATATAACCCAGCAATGGGTTTCCCTGAATATATGGCCAATCTTCATCAAATACCACACATATGGGCATATATATATAGATTTATTCTGCATTTACATTTGTTTCTCTATTTCATATAAAACCATTTAAGCATTTAAGATTAAATTGTTTTCAGAGAGAATTATATTTTTTTTATCGTTAAACTGTTATTTCTTTCTGCCTGAAGAGTGTCAATTACATGTTCAACATTTTTGTTTTGTGTTTAAGGTGGTGACTTTTCCCTGATTTCTGCATTTTTTTTAATTCTTTAATTCGCTGATTTGTTCATGCAGCGATTTTGTGTGTGGCCATTTCACCTTTTTTCCAGAGTCCGTGGCCACCCTGTTAAAGGGAAACATGGCAATCTTGATACGTATAAAACTCCTGGGTCTCCCATTAGTTTTCTTACATCTTTTGCATATCAGTAATAATATGTGTTTGATTAGTTCAAAGTAAAATATTTTAGCATATATTAGTAATTGTTGATTAAATGCATTTTGCATTATTAACATTGTTAAACAAAGGATTTGTCCATAAAATATGGACAAATCCTTGGTTAAACCTGTGGTATCAATGTATCTCTTACCTCACTAATAGAAGCTTGCACTCTATATATAGCCTCCAATGACAAACAGTACTACCGATAGATCAAATTCTTACATCAGCCTAAAATAAAAATAATTAAAATAAGAAGTGCAACTGTTTTACTGTAATGTTGCGCGCTCCACTTTCGAGGCCTTGTCTATTTATTGGGCAACTACGTTGAAAAGGGGCATATTAATTAGGGACACTGTCCGTAAGTAAGCAGATAGGGAGCATAACCAAATAACTGTCTGACTTTTATTCAGTGAAATATATACATGAAAACATGAGCATAGACACTAAGAAGTCTGCAGTAATACATTCGTGAGTTTGAAAAAAAAAAAAGGCTTAATTTATTATTTGTAAATAAAGTGGGACCCACCGTATTTACCTTTTCTGCGATCACGTGACTTCCATTAGCGCATTAGGTTTTGACCATAGTATTTAGTGCGTAATTTGTATAGCCCGCTTAGCTTAGTTGGGAGCTAGGTCGACCACTTTACATTCACTATTATTACCGCGAGTGTAATTTTAGTTTGGGCTGCGAGTTCAAACGCCCGAAATGGTTTCTCTTTTTTTTTTGTACCTCGATTGAATTCCGTCAAACAATCCTGCTTTAATTAGTAAATATTCAGTAATGTTTGATGTGTAATGTGTGCGAACATAATTAGTGTGTGTTTTATAAGCTAAAAGTTACGGACAGTGTCCCTTTAAAATATCATGTAAATATATATATGCTAACTTTTAAATAGTATTACTTAAAGTCTTAAACAGGTATATTTGACTAATATGTGCGTGTGAAGTTTAATTCTAATCTGCCCAGTGGTAACACATAAGATTTCTAACAAAATGTACCCAAGTTAAAAAAAGGGGAATAACTGTGCCAAAATAGGTTTCAGAGTTGAACAACTTTTGCATGGAATGTTATTCATTCTTACCAAATACATCTGTGCAATTTCATTCCAATCTGTGCAGTAGTTAAATAGATACAAGTTAACTACACTTACATTCCGCCTAAGTAAAAAAGGGGCATAACTGTGTCAGCATACGTTGCAGAGTTATGTGACTTTTGCGTGGCATGCTATTTACTGATAACGAATACAGGTGTGAAGTTTCGTTTCAACCTATTCAGTAATTAAACAGTTTATTTTAACATTAACATTTTAATATTTTATTTCAAATATCAAGTGTACATAATTATAATTTAGACGTCATACATTTTGCAGATATGTATAATTTTATTTCAAATATCAAGTGTACATAATTATAATTTAGACGTCATACATTTTGCAGATGTTATTTGTATGACCTCGTACAATACAGATGTTACTTTTAACAGTACCTCTCTGCTCACGCTATTAAGAATTTGATCATATAGCGAATGGTTATACAATATATATACCATACAGCTAAATTTCTGCTTAATATATTATTAAACCTATAATTACATTCCATCTTTTTTCTATTATTTTTTTAAAATATTTTATTACCATTTGCTAATAAGTACATGTGTATTGAGAACAGTTCAATATGTCTAAACCGTTTTACTTGTTATAAATTGGAAGACATTTTTTAAGTTTGCAAGAATATATACTTTATATAGATAATTAAGCAATAAAATAAATAAAATAATGTCAATGTCACTTAGTGCCTAGAATAATATCCTCTGGTTTAATTTCTACCAAAATATTGCATTTTTCCTTCAAATGAACTAAAAGCTCTATTAAAGAATATTTCTGGAAAAGATGCAGTCATACAGTAAAAATAAATGTAAAATAACTTTCTTTAGAAATTTACCCAAAAAAAAGCACGGTTCGTTTTCAGGAATTTCACATTGATATAATCTTGCACTTGTAAAAATAATTCTATGTAAAATTTTGAATTGCAAAGATTGGAGATAATTATGTATCTTCTACTGTCAGAACTAAATATTTATTCATAGAGGTATTTCAGTCCTACGATTATCAGTTTACATACTCATTTAATACAATTTGACTAAGTATAAAACAGGGGCATAACTTTGTCAAAATGGGTTACAGAGTTATGTAATTTGTGTATATAGTATGTTGTCTATTTTATTATTTACCTAATAATGTATGAAGTCTCATTGAATTCTACTGGTAACTTTGTAAGCCAATTCTGATTGTAGACCGAGCTGAACTGAAAAGAAAGTGATAATTTTGCATTCATTTGCATATTTATTACACTAGTTAATGTATAATGCTATTTATATCATGAGAGTAATGCAGAAATGACTGCGGTCGACATCTCTATGAAAATGAGAGTAATGCAGGAATAACAGCGCTCGACATCTCTGTAAAAGCTCGACATCTCTGTAAAAGTGAGAGTAATGCGCAATGACAGCGCTTGACATCTCCATAAAAATGGGAGTGATGCAGAAATGACAGCGCTCGACATCTGTGAAAATGAGAGTAATGCAGAAATTACAGCGCTAAGCATCTCCATAAAATGGTAGTAATGCAGAACTGACTGCGCTCGACATCTCCATGAAAATGGGAGTAATGCAGAAATTACAGCGCTCGACATCTCCAATGAAAATTGGAGTAATGCAGAAATGACAGCGGTTGACATCATCATGATAATGGGAGTAATGCAGAAATGACTGTGGTCGACATCTCCATAAAATGTGAGTAATGCAGAAATGACAGCGGTCGACATCTCCATGAAAATGGGAGTAGTGCAGAAATGACAGCGGTCGACATTTCCATGAAAATGGGAGTAGTGCAGAAATGACAGCGGTCGACATTTCCATAAAATGTGAGTAATGCAGAAATGACAGCAGTCGACATCTCCATAAAATGGGAGTAATGCAGAAATGACAGCGGTCAACATCTCCATGAAAATGGGAGTAATGCAGAAATGACAGCGGTCGACATTTCCATAAAATGTGAGTAATGCAGAAATGACAGCGGTTGACATCTCCATGAAAATGGGAGTAATGCAGAAATGACAGCGGTCGACATTTCCATAAAATGTGAGTAATGCAGAAATGACAGCGGTCGACATCTCCATGAAAATGGGAGTAATGCAGAAATGACAGCGGTCGACATCTCTATAAAATGGGAGTAATGCAGAAATGATAGCGGTTGACATCATGATAATGGGAGTAATGCAGAAATGACTGTGGTCGACATCTCCATAAATTGGGAGTAATGCAGAAATGACAGCGGTCGACATCTCCATGAAAATGGGAGTAGTGCAGAAATGACAGCGGTCGACATTTCCATGAAAATGGGAGTAGTGCAGAAATGACAGCGGTCGACATTTCCATAAAATGTGAGTAATGCAGAAATGACAGCAGTCGACATCTCCATAAAATGGGAGTAATGCAGAAATGACAGCGGTCGACATCTCCATGAAAATGGGAGTAATGCAGAAATGACAGCGGTCGACATTTCCATAAAATGTGAGTAATGCAGAAATGACAGCGGTCGACATCTCCATGAAAATGGGAGTAATGCAGAAATGACAGTGGTCGACATTTCCATAAAATGTGAGTAA
This sequence comes from Cyrtodaria siliqua, assembly GCA_037043455.1. Classification (NCBI taxonomy): domain Eukaryota; kingdom Metazoa; phylum Mollusca; class Bivalvia; order Adapedonta; family Hiatellidae; genus Cyrtodaria; species Cyrtodaria siliqua. The sequence continues at coordinate 41,232 of JAWPHD010007659.1, forward strand.
TGCAGAAATGACAGCGGTCGACATCTCCATAAAATGGGAGTAATGCAGAAATGACAGCGGTCGACATCTCCATGAAAATGGGAGTAATGGACTGCATCATATTTAAATAAATCGACATGATTTAAATAAATTGACACTTAATAATTTAAATAAATCCTCTTGATTTAAAGTATATCCTTAAGATTTAAAATATATCGTCACGATTAAAATATATCCAAGCGATTTAAATCATTAGAATATATGTAATTATATTAAAATATTTTTATTTATGCTCATAGAGGATTTGTTTAAATGGTGTTAATTTGTTTAAATTGTGTCGATTTATTTAATTATAGTGAATTTAATTAAATTGTTGCACATTTATACTATCACGAAGGTCGATTTATTTAGATCACAAACGAATAATTACATCAAAACCATTTAGTTAAATCGTACGGATAAAATTATATATTTAAATCGCGAGGATATAATAATCTAAAACGTAACGATATACTTTAAATCGAGAGCATTTATTTAGTGTCGATTTATTTAAATCGTTCACCATTTATTTAAATTTGGTGCAGTTCATGTTAAATAGTGAAAAAAATTGTTTTGGAGTATATATATTTTTTTAAAACGGCGCACCATTGTTTCATTTCATAATTTTAGTCCATTATTTATTTTCGAAAACATTTGCCGCGATGTGTTGGCGAACATTGCCGCAACTTTGCATCGAACATCACCACAAGCATCGTCAGAACAGTGCAGAGAAACATTTTATGCAAATGAAGTTTGCTGCAAAGTTGCCGCAAACATTGCCAAAACATCGCCAGAAGATTACAGCTAAAAGCGTTATGCAAATGAAGTTTGCTGCAAAGTTGCTGCACACTTTTACCATGCAAATGAGGTCTGTGGCAAAGTTGCAGTGAACATCGCCAGAACATCACCAGAACCTCATTTGCATATTTGTTCGCTGCAACTTTGCCGCAGACCTCATTTGCATGATAAAAGTGTACCGCAACATCGCGCAAACTTGTCTGCCGCAGCTTTGCAGCAATATTTGCTATATTGCTTTAGAGTTGCAGCAAATAGTGCTGCAGAGTTGCAGCAAATAGTCGCCAGAAGCCTATATTTTTGGTAAGGGCATGCATTGTATGGACAGCTCTGATACATTTCGGCTATATGGATTCAAATAGATCTATAATGTCAGCATACACGATACTATAAGAATCTTTCATGGGTATCCGGTGAAGATAGGGAATTCCAACCCGAGGTAGAAGTGTTTTTATCGGAACTGAGGCTCTGCCGAGGTTTCGATTAAAACACTTATACCGAGGGTTGGAATTCTCTATCTGAACCGAATACCCATGATAGATTATTTTTCTTGCATATCAGAGACATGTTGTGCGTTGACGCCACCAGCTACTTACGTTTTGCATGTTTTCCTGCATACCGGATGTTGGCGCGCGTGAATTTTATCTCGACCCTAGGGTGAGATGGAAATATCTAGCCCCGGTAAAATGACGGATATCCTTGTCCGGTATGCAAGAATAATATGGCACAGACGGTCAATAACACAGCTTGTAAATCCATATACTTTAATAAATGTCACAGTCCGTAGAGTTGCACAAGCCTACTTATTTCTCAAAATAATTTAGTGGGTGGGGTAAATTAGCATCCCTGCATTATTTTCATTGATGGATCATTCATCATCATAATCTTACTTGATTGTATAACACAATAATACAGCATTAGGCCTAATGTATACATACACTTACCGGTACAATCGAATCCATCCATTAGGTACCTTTGGCATTTCATTATAAACAAATATTGGCATTCGGAGACGTCGACCTTGACATCTACCGACATGTGCTTTCGTATATAAATAGGCCATCAGGTGATGGATTGAAACCTATTTTCAGAAAATGAAGCTAAAAAGCTGGGTCGGTGTCAGTTCCCGGTTTTCATCGATGAGAATTATCTGCAATACTGATTAAAAATAAACTGTCGCCATTTTGTTTTTTTGACTTACGAAAAAAAAAATGCGTACACCACCTAAGGTGTTGGTGTAGACTTACGTAAAAACTTACGATATTTTCACGGGAAATTGTAAGTTTTTTTTTTTTGAAACGCTCGTAATTACTTACGAACTTCGTACGCAAAAACTTACGATAAAAACTTACGTACGATGCTTCGTGAAACGGACCCCTGGTATTTAAACCAGGCTCTTATGTACACCTGGTATTTAAACCAGCTCTTAGCAAAAATAAATGGTCTTTTTCCATTGACATTTCATTTGAAGAAAAATAAATGGTGCTTCTTAGAATTAGCCATTCCATTGATTATTAACCATTTATTTAAAAAAAATGCTTTTTCAATGGTGATTCAGAATGAATCACTTGGTTTACCATTGAAATACCATTCATTTACTTGGACCATTTCTTTCAGTAGGAGTATAACAAAATGGGAATTTCTTGAAGCCGTTTAAAAACCATTTATTACCATTCATTACAGAAGTTGTATTTTTATATTTAAATCAGTTCTGCCTCATTGTTATTAAGCATGCATAATATGCATATACATGTACCAATTTAATGAAATAATGGTATATATATCAACATTAGTTGAAAAACTAAAAGTAAACATGTATATTATTTGTTATATTTGTTGTTTTTAAGTAAAACAACAAAGTGAAGTAACATTTTTATGAGTGGGTATATCAGTTGTAAATGTTACAGTTGAATTTCTTTGAATCTTTTTAGTGATAAAAGAACCAATTTTATTATTAATTTACAGATAAATAGAGAATATCATGTTAGTGCCTGATATCATCCAGTTTATCAGGTGAGGCTGAGAAAAAAAAAGAAGCCCGAGGCATTGCAGACAGGTCAGAATTAGTCCTATATTACAGATTATCACATATAATATCATCTGTTTAATAAAAACAAAAAACGTTTGCAATAATCATGCTATTTTAATAGGGATTTAAGCTCTTCAAGATCTGATTGTTAAAAACCAGAAGAACTTTATGTTGCGTCACATTGTTGAACTTTCTGCTTAATTTTTTGTCTTGATTTCATGTCCAATAAGGTTGCAGTAAAACAAAATTGGTGAAACTACTGTTAACATCACGCTTAAATGTCCAAAATCGGTATTCCCATAAAAATGGTATTTTAATGGTATTTCAGTGGTGTTCCTATATGAAGTATTAAAAACCACTGTTATTTCAATGTTTTTTTGATGGAGTATTAACACCCATTGTTTTGCCATTGTTATTCCATTTATAATAAAGCTCATTCGCATATTTAGACCATTTTTTTACCATTTTTCTGTGACATCATAGAAATGGTATCTCATTTACATTTTTCGCCTCAAATCAATGGTGTTTCAATGGATTTTCGTCGTCTTCTCATTGACATTCATATTTATAACAAATCAATTGTATTTCAATGCAAAATCAATGGCTAGAAAATAAATGGAAAATTAATGAAAGTTCAGTAGCTTGGGTTTTACTAAGGGAGGCACTTACGTTCACCTGGTATTTAATTGATGTCTGATGTTCACTTCTTATTTGTTCACCTGTTAATTTTCCCCATGTGGTTGCCGGGGTAGAATACAGCCACTGCAAATCCCGCTAGAGGCAGAGGGATAGGACCCCCCTCCCCCCTTTCATGTTCATTTTATCATTAGCTCTACTGATCAGAGATCAGCAGAGCTTATGCCGTGGTGCGGCGTCCGTCGTCCGTCCGTCTGTCCGTAAACTTTTATTTGTAGCGACTACTCCTCTGAAACTACTTGATGGATATTCATGAAACTTTACAGAAATGTTGCCCATGAAGTCTAGTTGATCCTAGCAAAAATTCATGTTGATGTGAAATCCAAGATGGCCACCAAAGCTAAAAATAGATTTTTAAAATACAAGTTTGTAGCGACTACTTCTTGAAAACTATAAGTGATATAGATATGGGACATTTTCTTAAATGATCAGCATGACATGATGTTGATCCTTGTCAAAAATTGTTTTGATTCGACGTTAAACATGGCTGCCAGTGGCCATCTTTGTTTACATAGAGTTATATAGTAACAACTTGTAGCGACTACTCCTCTGAAACTACTTGGCGGATTTTCATGAAACTTTACAGGAATGTTGCTCTTGATGTCTAATAGATCCTAGCAAAATTTCAGGTCGGCCAGAAATTCAAGATGGCCGCCACAGCTAAAAATAGATTTTTAAAAAATAAGTTTGTAGCGACTACTTCTTGAAAACTATAAGTGATATTGATATGGGACTTTTTCTAAAATGATCAGCATGACATGGTGTTGATCCTAGTCAAACATTATTTTGATTCGATGTTAAACATGGCTGCCAGTGGCCATCTTTGTTTACATAGAGTTATATAGTAAACACTTGTAGCGACTACTTCTCTGGAACTACTTGACGGATGTTCATGAAACTTCACAGGAATGTTGCTCTTGATGTCTAGTTGATCCTAGAAAAATGTCAGGGTGGCCGGAAATTCAAGATGGCCGCAACAGCTAAAAATAGATTTAAAATAAATAAATTTGTAACGACTACTTCTTGAAAACTGTAAGTGATATTGATATGGGACATTTTCTAAAATGATCAGCATGACATGATGTTAATCCTTGTCAAAAATTGTTTTGATTCGACGTTAAACATGGCTGTCAGTGGCCATCTTTGTTTACATAGAGTTATATAGTAAAAACTTGTGGCGACTACTCCTCTGAAACAACTTGGCGGATTTTCATGAAACTTCACAGGAATGTTGCTCTTGATGTCTAATAGATCCTAGCAAAATTTCAGGTCGGCCAGAAATTCAAGATGGCCACCACAGCTAAAAATAGATTTTTAAAAAATAAGTTTGTAGCGACTACTTCTTGAAAACTATAAGTGATATTGATATGGGACTTTTTCTAAAATGACCAGCATGACATGGTGTTGATCCTAGTCAAACATTATTTTGATTCGATGTTAAACATGGCTGCCAGTGGCCATCTTTGTTTACATAGAGTTATATAGTAAACACTTGTAACGACTACTTCTCTGAAACTACTTGACGGATGTTCATGAAACTTCACAGGAATGTTGCTCTTGATGTCTAGTTGATCCTAGAAAAATTTCAGGCTGGCCGGAAATTCAAGATGGCCGCCACAGCTAAAAATAGATTTAAAATAAATAAATTTGTAACGACTACTTCTTGAAAACTGTAAGTGATATTGATATGGGACGTTTTCTAAAATGATCAGCATGACATGATGTTGATTCTTGTCGAAATTTATTTCAATGCGACTTTAAACATGGCCGCTAGCGGACATCTTTGTTTACATAGATTTATATAGTAAAAACTTGTAGCGACTACTCCTCTGAAACTAATTGATGATATTTTATGAAACTTCACAGGAATGTTGCTCTTGATGTCTAATTGATCCCAGATTTTTTTTAGGTCGGCCGAAAATTCAAGATGGCACCCATGGCTATAAATAGATTTTCAAGATACAAGTTTGTAACGACTACTTCTTGAAAACTATAAGCGTTATTGATATGGGACTTTTTCTAAAATGATTAGCATGACATGATGTTGATCCTTGTCAAAAATCGTTTTGATTCGATGTCAAACATGGCTGTCAGCGACCATCTTTGTTTACATAGAGTTATATAATGAAAACTTGTAGCGACTACTTCTCTGAAACTACTAGACGGATTTTCATGAAACTTCACAGGAATGTTGCTCTTGATGTCTAATTGATCCTAGCAAAATTTCAGGTCGGCCGGAAATTCAAGATGGCCGCCACGGCTAAAAATAAATTTTCAAAAAACAAGTTTGTAGCGACTACTTCCTGAAATCTAAATCAATCAGTAGAGCTTCAAGGTCATTGACCTCTTGTTTTTGATCATGCTCATTCAAGGTCTTCATAATTACACCGCGTATGCGAACGTGGAAACGTGGCTCCATTGTAAATGGAGTATCTACTATAGAATTTGCAGCAACTTTGCAGTTCTTTAGGTTGGAAGGTTCTAGGCCCATTCTCCATACTTTATCTTGATGTAAAACCCAATTCAGTTCAATTAAATGAGGCTCTTATGTTCACCTGGTATTTAAAGGAGGGTCTTATGTTCACCTGGTATTTAAATGAGGCACTTATGTACACCTGTATATAAACCAGGCTTTTAAGTTCACTTGGTATTTAAATGAGGCTCTTATGTTCATCTGGTATTTAAATGAGGCTCTTATGAATAATCCATCATGAGTTTATATATGTGAGATAGGCAAATCTCACCCTCAGGATCAGAATTGCAACCAGGAACTCGTTCACCTGGTATTTAAACCAGGCTCTTTTGTACACACCTGGTATTTAAATGTGGCTCTTATGTACACCTGGTATTTAAAAAAGGACTCCTTATATTGTGCACCTGGTATGGCCTAACAAAAAATATGTGTGTTTCCGGTTTCCCGACCTACCCTACTTTTTCAGCGCCGACCCTAAATATTTTTAGCAAAAAAAAAATCAAAAAAAAAAAAAAAAGAAAAAAAAAAAAATTAAAAAAAAAGAAAAAAAAAAGGAAATATTACAATCAAACAACAAATATTTTTATTCAAATGATAATTTTATTAGCCAGAGTAGTTAAGCATCTAATCTGGATCCAAACTGTTTGCAAAAGTTATCAAGAAGTTGCCTTAGTACAAAAATCGCATAATATATGCGAACAATATATATAAAAAAATATCTAAAAAAACAACTTTTTCCTACCTACCTACCCTAACTTTTTGACAGGGTGAAACCAGAAACACACATGTTGTTTTTTTAGGCCTATTTAAACAAGGCTCCTATTTTCACCTGGTATTTATACCAGTCTCTCGCATACTCCTTGTATTTAAGCCAGGCTCTTACGTCAACCTGGTATTTAAAGAAGGCTTTTATGTACACCTGGTATTTAAAGAAGGCTCTTATGTACACCTGGTATTTAAGCTCCTATGTTCACCTGTTATTTTAATGAGGCACTTATGTTCACCTTACATTTAAACCAGGCTCTCATGTATACCTGGTATTTAAACCAGGCACTTATGTACACCTGTTATTTAAATGACACTCTTATGTACACATTGTATTTAAATGAGGCTATTATGTACACCTGGTATTTAAAACAGGCTCTTATGTATACCTGGTATTTAAATCAGGCCCTTTTGTACACCTGGTATTTTAACCAGTCTCTTATGTTTACCTGGTATTTAAACCAGGCTCTCGTGTTCACCTGGTATTTAAACTAGACTATTATGTACACCTGATATTTAAACGAGGCTTTTATGTACACCTGGTATTTAAACCAGGTTCTCATGTACACCTGGTATTTGTTCACAAGTTATTCTCCCCGTGTGGTTGCCGGGGTAGAATACAACCACTGCAAATTCCGCTAGAGGCAGAGGTGTAGGACCCCCCCCCCCCCCCTGTTCATTATAAGGTCTTGATCATGACACTGCGTATGCAAACGTGGAAAGGTGGCTCCATCATAAATGGAGTGTCTACAATAGAATTTTCAGCAACTTTGCAGTTCTGCAGAAGAGAAGGTTCTAGGCCCATTCTCCATATTTTATCTTGATGTAAATGGAGGATGGTATGTTCATTTTTGTTAGGCACCATATACCCTTCCATGTCTTGGTGCGCCATAAAACCCAACTCAATTCAATTCACCCGTTATTTAAATGAAGCTCATTTGTTCACCTGGTATTTAAAACCAGGCTCTCTGTACACCTGGTTTTTAAACCAGGCTCTCTTGTACACCTGTTGTTTAAACCAGGCGCTGTGTAAACCTGTTATTTAAATGAGGCTTATGTACAGCTGGTATTTAAATGATGCTCTATGTACACCTGGTGTTTAAACCAGGCACTTATGTACACCTGGTATTTTAATGAGGCTCTTATGTACAGCTGCTATTTAAATGAGGTCTTATGTACACCTGGTATTTTAATGAGGTTCTTACGTACAGCTGCTATTTAAATGAGGCTCTTATGTACACCTGGTATTTAAATCAGGCTCTTGGGTACACCCAGTATTTAAACCAGGCTCTCATGTACACCTGGTATTTAAATCAGGCTCTTATGTTCACCTTGTATTTAAACCAGACTCTCCCCGTGTGGTTGCCTGGGTAGAATTCAACCACTAGCAAACACACAGTCACATGCAGAGGGGTAGGACCCCCATACATATTCATTTGTCATTTTTTGTTCATGTTCATGCTCATTAAAGGTCTTCATCATGACCCCTGCATTGTTTCAGGTGCCATCTCGCTCACATTAATAAGAGCAGTGGCAGAAAAACAATAAACGTGGCTCCAGCGTAAATGGAGTGTCTACAATAGAATGTGCAGCAACTCTGGAGTTCAGGGTGCAAAGGTCCTTGGCCCATTCTCCATATTTTATCTGGATGTACACTGAGGATGAGCCTGGCATGTTCATGACTGTTAGGCGCCATATAACCTTTCGTGTGTTGGTGCGCCTTAAAACCCAATTCAGTTCAATTAAACCAGACTCTCATGTACACCTGGTATATAAACCAGACTCTCATGTACACCTGGTATATAAACAAGGCTGTTATGTACACCTGGTATATAAACAAGGCAGTTATGTACACCTGGTATATAAACCAAGGCTGTTATGTACACCTGGTTATATAACAAGGCTGTTATATACACCTGGTATATAAACAAGGCTGTTATGTACACCTGGTATTTAAACAAGGCTATTATGTTCACCTGGTATTTAAATGAGGCTCTTATGTTCATCTGGTATTTAAATGAAGCTCTTATGAATAATCCATCATGAGTTTATATATGTGAGATAGGCAAATCTCACCCTCAGGATCAGAATTGCAACCAGGAACTCGTTCACCTGGTATTTAAACCAGGCTCTTATGTACACACCTGGTATTTAAATGAGGCTCTTTATATTGTGCACATGGTATTTAAATGAGACTTATGTACACTTGGTATTTAAACAAGGCTCCTATGTTCACCTGGTATTTATACCAGTCTCTCCGCGTACTCCTGGTATTTAAGCCAGGCTCTTACTTTCAGCTGGTATTTAAACAAGGCTTTTATGTACACGTGGTATTTAAAGAAGGCTCTTATGTACACTTGGTATTTAAGCTCCTATGTTCACCCGTTATTTAAATGAGGCACTTATGTTCACCTTACATTTAAACCAGGCTCTCATGTAATTCTGGTATTTAATCCAGACACTTATGTACACCTGGTATTTAAATGACGCTCCTATGTATACCTGGTATTTAAATCAGGCCTTTATGTACACCTGGTAATTAAACCAGGCTCTTATGTATACCTGATATTTAAACCAGGCTCTTACATTTACCTGGTATTTAAACCAGGTTCTCCTGTTTACCTGGTATTTAAACAAGACTATTATGTACACCTGGTATTTAAACGAGGCTCTTATTTACACCTGGTATTTAAACCAGGCTCTCATGTACACCTGGGATTTGTTCACCTGTTATTCTACCCGTGTCATTGCAGGGGTAGAATACAACCACTGCAAATCCCGCTAGAGGTAGGAACCCCTGCGTCATGACACCACGTATGCAAACGTGGAAGGGTGGCTGCATCGTAAATGGAGGGTCTACAATAGAATTTTCAGCAACTCCGCAGTTCTGCAGGTGAGAAGGTTCTAGGCCCATTTTCCATATTTTATCTTGATGTAAATAGAGGATGAGCCTGGCATGTTCATTCCTGTTAGGCGCCGTATAACCTTTCATGTCTTGGTGCACCGTAAAACCCAATTCAGTTTATTGGTTATTTAAATGAGGCACTTTTGTTCACCTGGTATTTAAACCAGGCTCTCATGTGCACCGGGTATTTATACCAGGCTCTCTTGTACAGCTGGTGTTTAAACCAGGCTCTTATGTACAGCTTGTATTAAAATGAGGTTCTTATGTACACCTGGTATTTAAACTAGGCGCTATGTACACCTGGTATTTAAACCAGTCACTTGTGTACACCTTGTATTTAAACCAGACTCTCCCCGTGTGGTTGCCTGGGTAGAATACAACCACTGCAAACACACAGTCACATGCAGAGGGGTAGGACCCCCATACATATTCATTTGTCATTTTTTGTTCATGTTCATGCTCATTAAAGGTCTTCATCATGACCCCTGCATTGTTTCAGGTGCCATCTCGCTCACATTAATAAGAGCAGTGGCAGAAAAACAATAAACGTGGCTCCAGCGTAAATGGAGTGTCTACAATAGAATTTGCAGCAACTCTGGAGTTCAGGGTGCAAAGGTCCTTGGCCCATTCTCCATATTTTATCTGGATGTACACTGAGGATGAGCCTGGCATGTTCATGCCTGTTAGGCGCCATATAACCTTTCGTGTGTTGGTGCGCCTTAAAACCCAATTCAGTTCAATTAAACCAGACTCTCATGTACACCTGGTATATAAACCAGACTCTCATGTACACCTGGTATATAAACAAGGCTGTTATGTACACCTGGTATATAAACAAGGCTGTTATGTACACCTGGTATATAAACAAGGCTGTTATGTACACCTGGTATATAAACAAGGCTGTTATATACACCTGGTATTTAAACAAGGCTATTATGTTCACCTGGTATTTAAATGAGGCTCTTATGTTCATCTGGTATTTAAATGAAGCTCTTATGAATAATCCATCATGAGTTTATATATGTGAGATAGGCAAATCTCACCCTCAGGATCAGAATTGCAACCAGGAACTCGTTCACCTGGTATTTAAACCAGGCTCTTATGTACACACCTGGTATTTAAATGAGGCTCTTTATATTGTGCACATGGTATTTAAATGAGACTTATGTACACTTGGTATTTAAACAAGGCTCCTATGTTCACCTGGTATTTATACCAGTCTCTCGCGTACTCCTGGTATTTAAGCCAGGCTCTTACTTTCAGCTGGTATTTAAACAAGGCTTTTATGTACACGTGGTATTTAAAGAAGGCTCTTATGTACACTTGGTATTTAAGCTCCTATGTTCACCCGTTATTTAAATGAGGCACTTATGTTCACCTTACATTTAAACCAGGCTCTTATGTAATTCTGGTATTTAATCCAGACACTTATGTACACCTGGTATTTAAATGACGCTCCTATGTACACCTGGTATTTAAATGGGGCTCTTATATACACCTGGTATTTAAACCAGGCACTTATGTATACCTGGTATTTAAATCAGGCCTTTATGTACACCTGGTAATTAAACCAGGCTCTTATGTATACCTGATATTTAAACCAGGCTCTTACATTTACTTGGTATTTAAACCAGGTTCTCCTGTTTACCTGGTATTTAAACAAGACTATTATGTACACCTGGTATTTAAACGAGGCTCTTATTTACACCTGGTATTTAAACCAGGCTCTCATGTACACCTGAGATTTGTTCACCTGTTATTCTACCCGTGTCATTGCAGGGGTAGAATACAACCACTGCAAATCCCGCTAGAGGTAGGAACCCCTGCGTCATTACACCACGTATGCAAACGTGGAAGGGTGGCTGCATCGTAAATGGAGGGTCTACAATAGAATTTTCAGGCAACTCCGCAGTTCTGCAGGTGAAAAGGTTCTAGGCCCATTTTCCATATTTTATCTTGATGTAAATAGAGGATGAGCCTGGCATGTTCATTCCTGTTAGGCGCCGTATAACCTTTCATGTCTTGGTGCACCGTAAAACCCAATTCAGTGTATTGGTTATTTAAATGAGGCACTTTTGTTCACCTGGTATTTAAACCAGGCTCTCATGTGCACCGGGTATTTATACCAGGCTCTCTTGTACAGCTGGTGTTTAAACCAGGCTCTTATGTACAGCTTGTATTAAAATGAGGTTCTTATGTACACCTGGTATTTAAACTAGGCGCTATGTACACCTGGTATTTAAACCAGTCACTTGTGTACACCTGGTATTTAAACCAGGCTCTCATGTACACCTGGTATTTAAACCAGGCACTTATGTTCACCTGGTATTTAAATGAGGCTCTTATGTTCATCTGTTATTTGTTCACCTGTTATTTTCCCCATGTGGTTGCCGGGGTAGATTACAATCACTGGAAATCCCGCTAGAGGCAGAGTGGTATGACCCCCCCCCCCCCCCCCCCCCCCCCCCCGCTCCACTTCATGTTCATTGTATCATTTTTGATCATGCTCATTCAAGGTCTTGATCATGACACCGCGTATGCAAACCTGGAAACATGGCTCCGTTGTAAATGGAGTGTCTACAGTAGAATTTGCAGCAACTTTGCAGTTCTGCAGGTGAGAAGGTTCTAGGCCCATTCTCCATATTTTATCTTGATGTAAATGGAGGATGAGCCTGACATGTTCATTTCTGTTAGGCACCATATAACCTTTCATGTCGTGGTGTGCCATAAAACCCATTTCAATTCAATTCAGTTCACCTGTTATTTAAATGAGGCTCATTGGTTCACCTGATATTTAAACCAGGCTCTCATGTACACCTGATATTTAAACCAGGCTCTCTTGTACACCTGGTATTTAAACCAGGGTATTGGGTACACCTGGTATTTAAATGAGGCACTTATGTACAGCTGGTATTTAAATGAGGCTCTGTGTACACCTAGTGTTTAAACCAGGCTCTTATATACACCTGGTATTTTAATGAGGCTCTTATGTACAGCTGGTATTTAAATGAGGCTTTTATGTACACCTGGTATTTAAATCAGGCCCTTGGGTACACCTGGTATTTAAACCAGGCTCTTATATTCACCTGATATTTAAATGAGGTCTTATGTTCACCTGTTATTTGTTCACCTATTTTTCTTCCCGTGTGGTTGCCGGGTAGAATGCAACCACTGCAAATCCCGCTAGAGGCAGAGGGTTAGGACCTCCACATCATGTTCATTTTACCATTTTTGATCATGCTCATGCAAGGTCTTCATCATGACACCGCGTATGCAAATGTGGAAACGTGGCTCTGTCATAAATTGAGTATCTACAATAGAATTTGCAGCAACTCTGCAGTTCTGCAGATGAGATTATAAGGTTCAAGGCCCATTCTCAATATTTTATCTAATAGGCATGTTCATTCCTGTTAGGCACCATATAACCTTTCATGTGTTGGTGCGCCGTAAAACCCAATTCAGTTCAATTCAATTCACCTGTTATTTAAATGAGGCTCTTTTGTTTACCTGATATTTAAACCAGGCTCTCATGTACACCTGGTATTTAAACCAGGCTGTCTTGTACACCTGGTGTTTAAACCAGGCTCTTATGTGCACCTGGTATTTAAATGAGGCTCTTATGTACAGCTGGTATTTGAATGAGGTTATTATGTACACCTGGTATTTAAATCAAGTTCTTATGCACACCTGGTATTTAAACCAGTCACTTGTGTACACCTGGTATTTAAATCAGGCTCTCATGTACACCTGGTATTTAAATCAGGCTCTTATGTTTACCTAGTATTTAAACCAGACTCTTATGAACACCTGGTATTTAAACCAGGCTATTATGTACACCTGGTATTTAAACCAGGCTCTAATGTACACCTGGTATTTAAACCAGGCTCTCATGTACACCTGTAAAAAATATTTTATCTTGATTTAAATAGAGGATGAGCCTGGCATGTTCATTCCTGTTAGGTGCAATATAACCTTTCATGTCTTGGTGTACAGTAAAACCCAATTCAATTTAAACCAGGCTCTCATGTACACCTGGTATTTAAACCAGGCTCTCTTGTACACCTGGTGTTTAAACCAGGCTCGTATGTACACCTGGAATTCAAACCAGGCTGCAAGGCTTTAATCTACACCTGGTATTTAAACCAGGCTCTGATGTACACCTCATATTTAAACAAGGCTCTTACATACACCTGGTATTTAAATGAGGCTCTTATGTGCACCAGAACAGAGAATGACACCTGTGTGTTTCACCAATCCACACACTCTTAGATTTACAATTTAACAGGGATATACTTTCCTGTCCCATCATTAAACGAACTTTTTCATTAACAATAACTTAACAGGACATGACAGTTCTCTTACCACATTCTTCTGGCAGACAACACTTTAACATGGATTGCCTGCCAAGTCCTACCATTCTACAGGCTGTTAACATGGAGGAGTGACCATCTTGTCCCAATATTCTACAGGCTGTTAACAAGGAGAACCTCCCTTATCCAATCTTTCTACAACATGTTATCATGGAGTGCCTGCCCTGTCCTACCATTTTACAAGCTGTTGTCATGGAATGCCTGCTCAGAGTGTCTCAGCATTCTACAGTCTGTTAACAATACATGGAGTGTCCACCCTAACCCAACATTCTTCAGTCTGTTAACACGTAGTGCCTGTCCTGTTCTACCATTCTACAGTGTGTTAACATTGAGTGCCTGCCCTGTTCTACCACTCTGTTAACATGAAGCGCCTGCCCTGTTCTAGTATTATACATGCTGTTAACAATACATGGAGAGCCTGACCTGTCCCTTTATTTTACAGGCTATGCTACATTTTGAAAATGACGTAAAACAAAACAAAGATTAATATTTGTATCCATTATTTATTATAAATACCGACTTCTCAGTCAGAACTGACTCAGAATACAAAAAAACATTACAGAATTAATGTTTTTTCTTGAACTCTGACAGACTGCTGCTTTCTGATTGGGAAGATTTTCCCCCGTAATTGGGAAAAAACAGTTCCTTTAACAAGATTCTGTTATATAAGGTAAAATGCCCTGGACTCGACAGACTGTTAACATGCAGTGCTGGCCATGTCCCATTATTCTCGAAGCTGTTAACATGGAGTGCCTGTCCTGGCCCACTATTTTTAAGCTGTTATAATACATAAGATTCCCACCCTATCCACCCATTCTACATGCTGTTAACATGGAGTACCACCATGTCCCACCATTCTACAGACTGTTGACAATACATGGAGACTAAGTGTCTGCCCTGTCCCACCATTTCGCAAGATTTTAGCAATATATGGCGTGCCCACCATATCCCACCATTCTACAGTTTGTTACTATGGAGTGCCTGTCCTGTTCTATCATTCTACAGTCTATTAATTTGGAGTGCCTGTCCTGTTCTACCATTATAGTCTATTAACATGGAGTGCCTGTCCTGTTCTACCATTCTACAGTATGTTATGGAGTGCCTGTCCACTTCTATCATTATACTGGCTGTCAACATGGATTGTCTGTCCTGTTCGATCATTCTACACTCTGTTAACATCGAGTGCCTGCCCTGTTCTACCACTCTGTTAACATGGAGTGCCTGCCATGTTCTACCACTCTACATGCTGTTAACCTTGATTGCCTGCCATGTTCTGTCATTCTACTGGCTGTCAACATGGAGTGTCTATCCTGTTCTACTATTCTACAGTCTGTTAACATGGAGTACCTGCACAGTTCTATCATTCTACTGGCTGTCAACATGGAGTTTCTGTCCAGTTCTATCAATCTACACTCTGTTAACATTGAGTGCCTGTCCTGTTCTACCACTCTGTTAACATGGAGTGCCTGCCCTATTCTACCACTCTGTTAACATGGAGTGCCTCACCTGTCCCATTATTGTACAGGTTGTTAAAATTGAATGCCAGCCCTGTCCCACCATTATACAGGCTGTTAACATGGAGTGCCTGTCCTGTTCTACCATTCTACAGTCTATTAACATGGAGTGTCTGTCCTGTCCTATCATTCTACAGTCTATAAACATGGAGTGCCTGCCCTGTTCTACCACTGTTAACATGGAGTGCGTGCCCTGTTCTACCACTGTAAACATGGAGTGTCTGATCTGTTCTACTGGCTGTTAACATGGAGCGAATGCCCTGTTCTACCACTGTTAACATGGAGTGCCTGCCCTGTTCTACCACTGTTAACATGGAGTGCCTGCCCTGTTCTACCACTGTTAACATAGAGTGCCTGTCCTGTTCAATCATTCTACAGTCTATTAACATGGAGTGTATGCCCTGTTATATCATGATGCAGTCTGTTAATACAGAGTGCCTGCCCAGTTCTACCACTGTTAAAATTGAATGCCTGCCCTGTTCTACCATTCTAAAGTCTATCAACATGGAGTGTATACCATGTTATATCATTCTACAGTTTGTTAACATGGAGTGCCTGCCCTGTTCTACCACTGTTAACATGGAGTGCCTGCCCTGTTCTACCACTGTTAACATTGAGTGCCTGCCCTGTTCTACTACTGTTAACATGGAGTGCCTGTCCTGTTCTACCACTGTTAACATGGAGTGCCTGCCCTGTTCTACCACTGTTGACATTGAGTGCCTGCCCTGTTCTACTACTGTTGACATGGAGTGCCTGTCCTGTTCTACCATTCTACAGGCTATCAACATGGAGTGTATGCCTTGTTATATCATTCTGCAGTCTGTTAACATGGAGTGCCTGCCCTGTTTTACCACTATTAATATGGAGTGCCTGCCCTGTTCTACTATTCTACATGCTGTTAACAATACATGGAGTGCCTCACCTGTCCCAATATGTTACAGGCTGTTCACAGGGTGTGTCTGACCCTCACTCCATTATTTAAGCTGTTAACAATACAAAAAGTTCCCGCATTGTCACACCATTCTACAGACTGTTAACATGAAGTGCCCACCTCTCCCACCATTTTACAGGCTGTTAACATGGAGTGCTTGCCCTGTCCCACCATTCTACAGGCTGTTAACATGGAGTGCCTGCCCTGTTATATCATTCTGCAGTCTGGTAATATGGAGTGCCTGCCCAGTTCTACCACTGTTAACATGGAGTGCCTGCCCTATTCTACTACTGTTAAAATTGAGTGCCTGTCCTGTTCTACCATTCTAAAGTCTATCAACATGGAGTGTATACCATGTTATATCATTCTACAGTCTGTTAACATGGAGTGCCTGCCCTGTTCTACCACTGTTAACATGGAGTGCCTGCCCTGTTCTACCACTGTTAACATTGAGTGCCTGTCCTTTTATATCACTGTTAACATGGAGTGCCTGCCCTATTCTACCACTGTTAACATGGAGTGCCTGTCCTGTTCTACCATTCTACAGGCTGTTAACATGGAGTGCTTGCCCTGTCCCACCATTTTACAGGCTGTTAACATGGGAGTGTCTGCCCTGTTCTATCATTATACAGTCTGTTGATATGGAGTGCCTGCTCGGTTCTAACATTCTACAGGCTGTTAACTTGGAGTGCCTGCCCTGTTCTACCATTTTACAGTCTGTTGACATGGAGTGCCTGTCCTATTCTATCATTATACAGGCTATTAACATGGAGTGCCTGCCATGTTCTGTCATTCTACAGGCTATTAACATGGAGTGCATACCCTGTCCCACCATTATTTAGTTTGTCAACATGGAGTGCCTGCCCTGTTCTGTCATTCTACAGGCTAATTATTAACATGGAGTGCCTGCCCTGTCCCACCATTATATAGTCTGTCAACATGGAGTGCCTGTCCTGTTCTATCATTATACAGGCTATTTACATGGAGTGCCTCCCCTGTTCTACCATTATACATGCTGTTTACATGGAGTGCCTACCCTATCCCATCATTCTACATGCTTTTAACATGGACTACCTGCCCAATCCCGCCATTCTACATGTTTTTAACATGGAGTTTCCACCCTGTCCTATCCCATAATTCTACAGGCTGTTAACATGCAGTGCGTGCCTTGTATTCCCATTCTATAAGATGTTAACATAGAGTGCCTGCCTTAGCACACCATTCAATATGCTGTTAACATGGAGTGTCTGCCCTATCCCACCATTCCATAAGCTGTTATCATAGAGTGTCTGCCTTAGCACACCATTATATAAGCTGTTAACATGGAGTGCCTGCCCAGTGTCCCATCACTATACAGGTTGTTCACATGGAGTGTGCTGCTGTCCCACCATTCACTAAGCTGTTAACATGGAGTGCCTGCCATGTCCCACCATTAACCGAAGCATTGTGGTGTAGTGGTTATAGCGTCTGCCTTGCATTCGGGAGGTCGTGGGTTCGAGTCCCCTGACCGCGTCATACCAAAGGCTTTAAAAATGGAGTAGTCACTTGTAACTCTTGCCTGACGAGCAAATAATGGGTAGCGCTACGACTGATTGACCAGTGTCAGACTAATGTGATTGGGTTGGTGGGGGTATCGTCTACTACAGCGTGGTATTCAGTGTGGCAGCACTATAAAGAAACCATTGAGTTCGCTGCTTCAAGTAGACATCATCACTCACACAACAACACACAGATAAAAGTCCAGACATTGTGCCTATAATCGTCAGGTAGGACGCCTGTTGTAGGTGGAGGGACTATAATCCTTAGAAATACACACACACACTGTCCCACCATTATACAGGCTGTTCACATGGAGTGTCCCCCGTGCCCCTTCATTAACTGCCTGCCCTATTCCACCATTTTGCAGACTGTTAAATAAATATAGTGTGCCAGTCTTTTCCCACCATTCTACAAGCTGTCAACATGGAGTGCCCCTCTGTCCCATCCTTCAACAGGCTTTTAACAATGCATTAAGTGTCCACCCTGTCCCATGATTCTTCAAGTTGTTAACAATACTTGGAGTGCCTGACCTGTCCCATTATTTTACACACTGTTAACATGGAGTGCTGGCCTTATCCCACCATATACATGCTGTTAACATGTAGTGCCCTCCTTGTCCCACCTTTCTACAAGCTGTTAACCTTGTGTACCTGCACTGTTCCACCATTATTATTAGGCTGTTTCACATGGAGTGTCACCCATGTCTCTCCATTCTTCAAGCTGTTAACAATATTTAGAGTGCCTGCCCTGTCCCACCATTATACATTGTTAACATGCAGTGCCCTTTCTGTTCTACCATTCAACAGGCTGTTAACATGGAGTATCTGCCCTGTCCCACCATTCAACATGTTTTTAACATAGAGTGTCCACCCTGTCCTGTCCCACAATTTTACAGGTTGTTCACATGGAGTGCGCCCCCGTCCCACCATTCTATAGGCTGTTCACATGGAGTGTCCCCTCTGTCCCACCATACTACAGGCTGTTAAAATGGAGTACATGCCCTGTCCCAGCATTCTATGGGCTGTTAACATAGAGTGTCCCCTGTCCCACCATTATACGGGATGTTAACAATACATGGAGAGTCGCACCCTATTTCACCATTCTACAGTCTGTCAACATTGGATTGCCAGCCCTGTCCCACCATTTGCAGGCTATTAACATGGAGTACCTGCCCTGATCTACCATTCTACATGCTGTTAACATGGAGTGCCTGCCCTGTTCTACCATATTACAGGTTCTTAACTCTGTGAAATACCATGCTGTCATTTCATTTGATCAGTTTTGGAGACACTTAAAGGGAGAACATCAGGATCGGTATTTGGTTTTCTATAATTTGCCAGATACATTATTGCTGTATTAAATTGAAAAAAATGAACTTACACAGTGTAAGCCTTGTCCAATCATTGTCCTGTGTTGGCCACAGTGTAAGCCTTGTCCAACCATTGTCCTGTGCTGGCTACAGTGTAAACCTTGTCCAACCATTGTCCTGTGCTGGCCACAGTGTAAGGCTTGTCCAACCATTGTCCTGTGCTGGCCACAGTGTAAGCCTTGTCCAACCATTGTCCTGTGCTGGCCACAGTGTAAGCCTTGTCCAATCATTGTCCTGCACTGGCCACATTGCAAGCCTTGTCCAACCATTGTCTGTGCTGGCCACAGCATAAGCCTTGTCCAACCATTGTCCTGTGCTGGCCACAGCAAAAGCCGTGTCCAACCATTGTCCTTTGATGGCTACAGCTTAAGCCTTGTCCAACCATTGTCCTGTGCTGGCCACAGTGTAAGCTTAAGTGTCCAACCATTTTCCTGTGCTGGCCACAGTGTAAGCCTAAGTGTCCAACCATTGTCCTGTGCTGGCCATAGTGTAAGCCTAAGTGTCCAACCATTGTCCTGTGCTGGCCACAGTGTAAGCCTTTAAGTGTCAAACCATTTTCCTGTGCTGGCCACAGTGTAAGCCTTGTCCAACCATTGTCCTGGGATGGCTGCAGCTTAAGCCTTGTCCAACCATTGTCCTGTGCTGGCCACAGTGTAAGCTTTGTTCAACCATTGTCCTGTGATGTCCATTATTCAGCTGGTTCTTGATGCGACAACCAGGTAGGGACAGACCTGTCATTTTACAGGTTCTTAAGATCAGGGAGTAAGTATACGGGGAGGAGAAACGGGTTCGTAAACGCTCTAGTTTATCGATTTATGTTGTCGCGCAAGAACGCCGCCATTTACTATTTTATCGATACAGGTAAATCGATCGTAAGCGTTTACATGTGCAAATTTAAAATTTCAGCCAACATCTCAAATTAGGCAGTTTTTACAGCCTCTTTTTTACGGCTTTCTGTTATAATCAACATCACGAAATTACCTCCTTGACAAAGATAAATATGTCTACTATTCACTTTTTGTTATTATTAATGCCTAATATAACTCAAACTTCGTATCTCGTTTGCAATAGCTCCACACCGTTTTCAGCTGATATCTCAAAAGGTACATTTTCATCACCTCGTTTTAGGCTTTGTCTTATAATCACCACCTTGAAATTACCTTCTTGACAAAGATAAATATGTCTACTATTCACTTTTTGTTATTATTAATGCCTAAATAACCCGTAGTCTCGTATCTCGTTTGCAATAGCTATACACTGTCACCATATTTTATTTGGCGCAGAGTGGCGCCATCTTGTTACACGGAACCATCTGGTAAAAGGTGTTTTTATACATGAAAACACATCCACGCTCTGTATCAGAGGACACAATGTGAATAAATAATACTTATGTTTACATTTCACACCTTTATTGAGTTTGTAAGTGTAATAATTTATAAGAATTTGCTGTTTTTCACACACGCGAAAAACAACTAGAAGTAGTCATTTTCACGCAGTTGTGAAACTCACGCGCGACAACATAAAACGGCAAAACGATCCGTTTCTCCTCCCCGTATACTTACTCCCTGTTAAGATGCATCTTAGCAGGCTAGCCCCTACCAACCATTATACCATTCTTTGGAAATTTAGATAGACAGCTTATTAATTTCTTATTTAAAGTTTGGCCAATTCACATTGTCCTCAGTATGGTTGCTGTGCAGTTGAAAATGAGTTTTGAGATGATAGAGAATAAACAACATTTATTATTTTTATTGTTCAGGCTGTTGAGATGAGAATAGATTCAACATATGCAAAGGCTTCGTATTTCCGTATCCTCGATGATAAGTTGCAGCTTGTGAACCCCTTAATGGTGATCCAGATAGACAAGTCCAATACATGGCAAAATTATTGTCCTCAGTCAGTCATAATACATGTTTGTTTGTTTTATTTTTTTGAATTGTGGTTTACATAATTTTTTAGCACATTTGAGGCCACATATGGCGGTCAATTTTTTTTTATGGTAGAGACAGACCAGTACTGTATACCTCCCGCCATTCATAAGAATCAACACTTTCACACAAGTTGAGCTCCTGATGGGATCAAACTGGCACCGGTGAGGGGTGAGGTTTACAATGCAACGTTGTTAACCCCTCGACCACGGATGTGCTTTTTATATGTTACTAAGCTTAATAGTTAATTATGTGTTGTTATTTACCTGTATTAAGAGACCTCTAAATGGAAGATCAGTATTTATCCTTTAAAACAGATGGTTTCTTAATGAAAGGCCATTTAATTTGAAACAATACAATTGGAAACTGAAATGGTGATCTGTTGATAGAGGTGGTCTCATGTGCAGGGTTGACTGCAGGGGCGGATCCAGGATTTCAGCTTAGGGGGGGCGTAAGATTTTGGTAAATTTTCGAGTCCATTTCTAGCCTCATAAAACGGTTGCGGTAGTGCATTGATAGGGTAAAAAAGTCCGTTTTCAAATAAAAGGAAGTATCAATGTGTTAATTAAACCACTCATTAGCCATTATGCGTCGAGCGAGCGAAGCGAAGCGAACGAAAAAAAATTGTTATACTGAGGGCGTGCATCGAAGTTGTTTGATATTTTTATCTACAGTAACATGGACATACATGTCTGAATAAAAAAAGTCCGTTTTCAAATAAAAGTATTTAACAATGTGTTAATTAAATCACTCATTAGTCATTATGCGTTGAGCGAGCGAAGCGAGCGAAAAAAATAATTATACTGAGGGCGTGCATCGAAATTGTTTGATATTTTATCTACAGTAACATGGACATAGATGTATGAATAAAAAAAAGTCCGTTTTCAAATAAAAGGATTTAACGTGTTAATTAAACCACTCATTAGTCATTATGCGTAGAGCGAGCGAATCGAGCGAGAATTTTTTTTATACTGAGGGCGTGCATCGAAATTGTTTGATATTTTATCTACAGTAACATGAACATACATGTATGAATAAAAAAGTCCGTTTTAAAATAAAAGGTTTTAACAATTTGTTAATTAAACCACTCATTAGCCATTATGCGTCAAGCGAGCGAAAAAAAATAAATACTGAGGGCGTGCATCGAAATTGTTTGATATTTTATCTACAGTAACATGGACATGTATGAATAAAAAAAGTCCGTTTTCAAATAAAAGGATTTAACAATGTGTTAATTAAACCACTCATTAGTCATTATGCGTAGAGCGAGCGAAGCGAGTGAGAAATTTTTTAATACTGAGGGCGTGCATCGAAATTGTTTGATATATCTACAGTAACATGGACATACATGTATGATCCGGAATTTTTAGGGGGGGGGCGCGCGCCGGGTGCGCCCCCCCCCCCTGGATCCGCTAGTGGACTGTATTATTAATATTAATAATTTAATTTGCAAAATGTGATTACTGTTGATGCTATATATAAGTTCACAATGTAAATTATTTTGTCTTAGCCAGTCTTAACCAGTATTCAGTGTTTTGTTCACATGTTTCCTAAGAATGAAGAGTGCCTCGGACAAAAAGGTCAAACATACAGGCCCACGTTGTAAAATTGCTTGTAGTGACAAACCTTTCTAAATGTTTTTCCTAACTGAACGCAGGTGAGGGTGAGGAAATGACATCGGTAATCCTAACAACCCAGCCATAAACAACACGGCAACCATTACATTACATGTCAACAGAAATGACCTCTCCTGAGTGGCATCCCATACAGCGGAGCAGTAAACCACAGTACCCAGGACGGAATGTTTCCAGCAAGTCTTGAAGAGATAACAACACCATGGTAAGATTAGTAATTGCCTTTTTATGGTTCTCTTAAACTGAAATCTAAAGAAAGCAATTGAAGATCATGAATTGCACACAAAAATAATTTGCTCCAGGCTTGCATGCTAACCACTATGCCAGCGCCCCGTGCACATGTAATACAGTGTTTTGTTTTCGGCTGTTTTTATAGACGTTATTCATTCATATTCCCAATGCCAAAACATATATACTTTCTTTAATTTTGAAGAAAGAAATTTCTAAATTGAAAAAAAATAATATTGAGTACAAAACGCTATTAAATGCCTCTGATGACCGTGGTGTACTGCAAACAGTATTAGAGATACAATAACGAAATGAATGTTTTACTGTATTTTTTCCCCATTTTTAGGAAAAATCACGCTAAATTTCCCAATTGTGATGGTACGGGTTATGTTCCAAAATATAGAAATGTAATATGACAATTATATGTTATTAATTAAATCTACATTTTTATTACAAAAGTACCGTATTTACTCTATCAGTTCGGACGGGATAAAATATTAAAAAATGTTGGTGTCCGGAAATATAACTTTCCAAAATTAACGCATATTTGTCGATGTCCGAATATTTTGAGAGGAACAGTAAATTAACACTCTACGGTAAGTATTTTTAATTGTGATGTCCGGGGCAATCTCACCTATGTTTTTTACGGTTATTACAAAAATCCGTTCATTAATTATCACTTATTGGTAATTATCCGGCTATTCTATAATCAATCTCACCTTCGTTGTTTGAGTACGGTAATTACGAAAATCCATCCATTAATTATCACTTATTGGTTCTATAAACTGTCTAAAATTACGGTACTCAACTTGGGCAAACCGTAAAACATGTGAAATCAGTACACCGAGACGCACTTTACACATTTGCATAATCCTTTGAATTTTGCGGCGAGCGAGCGGTACACTGTTTGATCTGTGGAAACTGTCACGTTCTTGTCACAAGTGTAGTTCATGTTTACCGACTGTTACGTAGTAAAGTGTCGTATGTTTGTTTCAGCCGCAAATGAGTTTCTCTGAGTAGATCTATAAAGAATGCATGCTTTCTTTTTAAGAGTGCATGAATGGATGTTTGTTTGTTGTCTAATTATCTATGGTATAACAAAAATAATTATTAAAGACAAACTGTAAATGTTTTTGTTTTGATTTATTGACCAATAGAATACAAATATGAAATGAGATAGTTCGGTGGTGCAACTATATTAACTGTCCCCTTTTTTTTAACACTCATTCTTGTCATGGATAAGTTTATAGTGCGTTATAATACCAGTGAGGAGGCTTTGCCTCTTGTATGGAAACAGTCGCCGTTGCCAAAGTCGTCTCCGAAGAGACCTGTTGGCCGTCCGAGCAAACGGAAACTGGATTTATGTGAAGCACCTGTTTCTAGTGCAAAACGAGTGTGTGACAATGTGTCCTTTCTCGAAGAATTGAACATGGAACTTACTGGTATGGAGAACTTGCCGCCTAAAATTCGTGGTCATTACAAACAATTTACATTAAAACAAAAGTTGAAAGTGGTCGAGTACGCAAAGTTAAATGGAATTCGAGCTGCAGCCAAGCACCATAACATTCCTAAGTCAACTGTTAGTGATTGGTAGAGAATTGATTTCAGTAAGGATGAAAATAGAGACAAACATGGACACCTTTCAAAATCTGGTCGGCCTTTAACATATCCGCCAGAATTGGACTTATATCTGCAATTACGCTTTGGAATTGATCAAACCCGTGTCACCCGGGTTCGTAGCAAGTCGGAATTGGGCTGTTCTATTCATGAATCGTCATCACCTGACTTTGCGCGCAAAAACATCAATGGCTCAGCGTTTGCCAGCTGACCTTGAGTCGAGGATAGACTCTTTTAACGAGTTTATTGCCGCCAGACGTAGCGAGGACGAATTCGACGACAGGTTGATCATAAACATGGATGAGACGCCAATGTATTTTGACTTAGTGCCGGGAAAAACTGTTAACGCGAAAGGCGAAAAAAGTGTATTGATAAGAACAACGGGTAGTGACAAACGGCATCTAACTGTAGTGCTAGCCGTCAGTGCTAATGGGGAGGTCTTACCACCCATGAT
This sequence comes from Cyrtodaria siliqua, assembly GCA_037043455.1. NCBI lineage: Eukaryota > Metazoa > Mollusca > Bivalvia > Adapedonta > Hiatellidae > Cyrtodaria > Cyrtodaria siliqua. Next base: position 66,497 of record JAWPHD010007659.1, read on the forward strand.
CATATTCAAGGGTAAACGAGCATTGAAGTTTCCAGTTCCTACCGAGTGGATAGTGTGTGTTCAGGAGAAGGGTTGGATGGATGAAGCTCTAATGTTAAGGTGGATTACGGACATTTATCTGAAACATACCGCTAAGGACAGATCGCTTCTGTGTCTTGGACAGTTTCCGGGGACATTTGACTGAGAAGGTCAAGAAGGCATTTCGTAAGGGTAACGCGGTCATGGCAGTGATTCCGGGAGGCTGTACATCTAAGATACAACCACTGGATGTGTGCATCAATAAGCCATTTAAAGGTCATCTACGCCGTAGCTGGACTGACTACATGCGCACTGCATCCAAGGACGCGAGAGCGAAATCCGACAGGGTTAAGGCTGCCACCAAGGAGATAGTAGTCGCCTGGATAGAGAGTGCTGTCAACTGGCTGCATCAAAAACCCGAAATGATCGCCATGAGCTTCAAAGTCTGCGGAATCAGCAACAACGTAAACGGAACTGAAGCCGACCTCATTCGCCAAGATATCTCAGAGCCTGACTGCAGCTACCCGGACAGCGAAGTAGAGGAGGAAGAGTTCGAGGGTTTTAGTGAAAATGAAATGCAGTCTGCCCTCGCATCTGCCGTTGAAAAACTAGGCGCAGAGGCTGATTGGTGAACAAACAAATATGCTGGCTAGTGCGGACTCTGTAATAGTAGACTGGGCTATATGCGATTCAATACGCAACAGTGGTAACTAATAAAGAAATGTGTAAACAATGGACTAATGACCAATTATGACATGTAGTTTATTATATTCAATTATTATATTTTGTTTGAAATGTACCAATAAACTTTATTGAAATTTTTAAACATGTTGATTAAATTACAAAATAAAAACATACAAAGTATTGCAGAAAAAAAAGAAAACAAACAATTAAAATTATAAAATAGTCGTGTTCTTTGTCCATTTAATTGCACCATCATGTTATTCCTCAAATCGAATCTGAAAAATAAAGCATGCCATGCTTATAGTATGAAATAAAAAATATTTGATGTGTCTGTACAAACAGACCTCAAATTGCATAGCACTTTACCTGTGTGAGCGAGTCCGTATTTTTTTTGCTGGTAATGCCAGATAATGGAATGACCCACTAGTGACAACACAAAACAACCCGTAACACCTACATTGTAATGGTTTTACCTGGTTTAAACAATTGTTTCTACACGCGCCTGACCGATTACACAGACTTTATACGGATTTTAAAGCATGGGTCAGTAATAATATAATTGTTTCAAAATGGCTCGTTAATAACAGTAAAAAATCACGATCAAAAACTTTTTATTTAATTGCATCAAACAAGTTTCAATTAAATTCATTGAAGTATATTCTTCTGCCTCTGTTGGTAATTATCGAGATGCAATTAGAAGAAGTCGTTGATCGTAATTTTAACCTGTCATTTTCGGCGAATAGTTCATCTTTTCCCGATGTCCGAATTTATTAAACCATCAAAACTATTGAAATACGATTGATTTCTTAATGTGTCCGGAAACTTGTTTTATTATTTCCTTCAATTAATTAGGTGTCCGGAATTAATGAGTGTCCGGACTCATTGGGTAAATACGGTACTTCTCAAAAACCGTAAGAGATATTGATTTGGAACCTTTACCAAAATGACTGGCACGACATGTAGTTGATCCTAACCAAAGTTCATTTTGATTGGATGTCAAACATGGCTGCCAGTGGGAATGTTGGTCTTTATGTCTAGTTGATCCTAGCAAAAATTCAGGTCGACAGGAAATTCAAGATGGCCGCAACGGCTAAAGATAGATTTTAAAAATGCAATTTTCATGAAACTTAACAGAAATGTTGCTCTTGATTTGATGTCTAGTTGATTCTAGTAAAATTTCAGGTCAGATGGAAATTCAAGAAATAGATTTTTAAAAAGCAAATTTGTAGCAACTACATGTACTTCTTGAAAACTATAAGTGATATTGTCTTTTTTCTAAAATGATCAGCATGACATGATGTTGGTCCTTGTTGAAAATTATTTTGTTTCGACATTAAACATGGCTGCCAGTGGCCATCATTGTTTACATAGAGTTATATAGTAATAACTTGTAGCGACTACTCCTCTGAAACTACTTGACAGATTTTCATGAAACTTCACAGGAATGCTGATCTAGCTATCAAAACCTATCAGTAGAGCTTCAAGGTCATTGACCTCTTGTTTTACATATCTCTATGTTGTTTTCTTTTATCAATTTATTAATTTGTTTCGCCTGCACCCCCACCCCGCAACCATACACCCACCACATCGTCACCACCACCCGAATGTTTTTTTGTTTTTTTAGCTCTACTGGCCGAAGGCCAGCAGAGCTTATGGGATGGCGAGTTGTCCGTCGTCCGTCCGTCGTCTGTCCGTCGTCCGTCGTCCGTTGTTAACTTTTGTCTTGTGACAACTCTCGGGCCTTTATTTTTCATCCGATCTTTACCAAACTATAACAGGTTGTTAATATCAATGAAAGCTCGGACAAGTTCGAAAACCAGCCAGATTGGAATAATTTCACCGGAGTTATGGCCCTTGTTTTGCTGAAAAATGCCATATTAAGCCTTGTGAGCACTCTAGCACCTTCATTTATTATTTGATCTTTACCAAACTTGCACAGATTGTTAATATCAATGAAAGCTTGGACAAGTTCGAAAACCAGCCAAATCAGATCAATAACACCGGAGTTGTGGCCCTTGTTTTTTCTGAAAAATGCTATTTTCTGCCTTGTGAACGCTCTAGCACCTTCATTTATTATTTGATCGTTACCAAACTTGCACATATTGTTAATACTAATTATAGCTTGGACAAGTTCTAAAATCAGCTGAATTGGTTTAGTAACACTAGAGTTATGGCCCTTGTTTTTTCTGAAAAATTCCATTTTCTGCCTTGTGAACACTCTAGCACCTTCATTTATTATTTGATCGTTACCAAACTTGCGCAGATTGTTAATATCAATGAAAGCTCGAACAAGTACGAAAATCAGTTAAATCTGATCAGTAACACCGGAGTTATGGCCCTTGTTTTTTCTGAAAAATGCTATTTTCCGCCTTGTGAACACTCTAGGGCCTTCAATATTAATCGGATCTTTAATTAACTTTGCCAGTGTCTTTATATCAATGAAAGCTCAAACAAGTTCGAAAACCGGCAAGATCGAAATAATTTCAATGGAGTTATGGCCCTTGTTTTGCTGAAAAATGCCATATTAAGCCTTGTGAACACTCTAGCACCTTCATTTATTATTTGATCTTTACCAAACTTGCACAGATTGTTAATATCAATGAACTAGAATTATGCACTGGAAGTTTTAAACCTAATTTATAGATTATTCTTTGGAAGAAAACATATTCTATTTTGACATAGTTGTGTCTTGGGTAGTGCTTCTTTTTTTTTGGATGCCTGGATTTCATCTATGACCTTGACCTACTTTTTGGAGCTGATTTTTAGCTCTACTGGCCAAAGGCCTTCATTTTTCATCCGATCTTTACCATACTTTACCAGATTGTAAATATCAATGAAAGCTCGCACAAGTTCGAAAATCGGCCAGATCGGACCAATAACAATGGAGTTATGGCCCTTGATTTAGTTAAAAATGCTATATTTTGCCTCATTAATACGATAGGGCTTTCATTTTTCATCTGATCTTTACCAAACTTTACCAGAGGTTTTGCCTTTTTTTTTTTTATTATTAGTATATATAAATATTATTTTTTAATAGATATATATATATTATTTTTTTTTAATTTTTAGCTCTACTGATCAGAGATCAGCAGAGCTTATGCCGTGGTGCGGCGTCCGTCGTCCGTCCGTCCGTCCGTCTGTCTGTCCGTCTGTCCGTCTGTCCGTTAACTTTTTTTTTGTAGCGACTACTCCTCTGAAACTACTGAATAGATTTTCATGAAACTTTACAGAAATGTTGCCCATGAAGTCTAGTTGATCCTAGCAAAAATTCATGTTGATGTGAAATCCAAGATGGCCGCCAAAGCTAAAAATAGATTTTTTAAATTCAAGTTTGTAGCGACTACTTCTTGAAAACTATAAGTGATATTGATATGGGACTTTTTCTAAAATGATCAGCATGACATGATGTTGGTCCTTGTCGAAAATCGTTTTGATTTGACGTTAAACATGGCTACCAGCGGCCATCTTTGTTTACATAGAGTTATATAATGAAAACTTGTAGCGACTACTCCTCTGAAACTAATTGACGGATTTTCATGAAACTTCACAGGAATGTTGCTCTTGATGTCTAATTGATCCTAGCAAAATGTCAGGTCGGCCGGAAATTCAAGATGGCCGCCACGGCTAAAAATAGATTTTTAAAAAATAAGTTTGTAGCGACTACTTCTTGAAAACTATAAGAGATATTGATATGGGACTTTTTCTAAAATGATCAGCATGACATGATGTTGGTCCTTGTCGAAAATCGTTTTGATTCGACGTTAAACATGGCTGCCAGCGGCCATCTTTGTTTACATAGAGTTATATAATGAAAACTTGTAGCGACTACTCCTCTGAAACTACTTGACGGATTTTCATGAAACTTCACAGGAATGTTGCTCTTGATGTCTAATTGATCCTAGCAAAATTTCAGGTCGGCCGGAAATTCAAGATGGCCGCCACGGCTAAAAATAGATTTTTAAAAAATAAGTTTGTAGCGACTACTTCTTGAAAACTATAAGAGATATTGATATGGGACTTTTTCTAAAATGATCAGCATGACATGATGTTGATCCTTATGGAAAATTATTTTGATTCGACGTTAAACATGGCTGCCAGTGGCCATCTTTGGTTACATAGAGTTATATAGTAAAAACTTGTAGCGACTACTCCTCTGAAACTACTAGACGGATTTTCATGAAACTTCACAGGAATGTTGCTCTTGATGTCTAATTGATCCTAGCAAAATTTCAGGTCTGCCAGAAATTCAAGATGGCCGCCAGGGTTAAAAATAGATTTTCAAAAAACAAGTCTGTAGCGACTACTTCCTGAAATCAAAATCAATCAGTAGAGCTTCAAGGTCATTGACCTCTTGTTTTTTTTTTTTTTTTAAATTTTCTTATTTCATTATTTTTTTTTTTTTTTTTTTTTTTTGGTGTTAACGCCATGTTAGCTGGAAGCATTGCTGTTCCTAATGCATTTTTTTTCTCCGTTCGTTGATTTTTAGCTCTACTGATCAGAGATCAGCAGAGCTTATGCCGTGGTGCGGCGTCCGTCGTCCGTCTGTCCGTCTGTCCGTAAACTTTTATTTGTAGCGACTTCACAGCTGAAACTACTGGATGGATATTCATGAAACTTTACAGAAATGTTGCCCATAAAGTCTAGTTGATCCTAGCAAAAATTCATGTTGATGTGAAATCCAAGATGGCCGCCAAAGCTAAAAATAGAGTTTTAAAATACAAGTTTGTAGCGACTTCTTCTTGAAAACTATAAGTGATATTGATATGGGACTTTTTCTAAAATGATCAGCATGACATGATGTTGATCCTAGTCAAAAATCGTTTTGATTCAACGTTAAACATGGCTGCCAGTGGCCATCTTTGTTTACATAGAGTTATATAATAAAAACTTGTAGCGACTACTTCTCTGAAACTACTTGGCGGATTGTCATGAAACTTTACAGGAATGTTGCTCTTGATGTCTAATTGATCCTAGAAAAATTTCAGGTCGGCCGGAAATTCAAGATGGCCGTCACAGCTAAAAATAGATTTTTAAAAAATAAGTTTGTAGCGACTACTTCTTGAAAACTATAAGTGATATTGATATGGGACTTTTTCTAAAATGATCAGCATTACATGATGTTGATCCTAGTCAAAAATTGTTTTGATTCAACGTTAAACATGGCTGCCAGCGGCCATCTTTGTTTACATAGAGTTATATAGTAAAAACTTGTAGCGACTACTCCTCTGAAACTACTTGGCGGATTGTCATGAAACTTTACAGGAATGTTGCTCTTGATGTCTTATTGATCCTAGAAAAATTTCAGGTCGGCCAGAAATTCAAGATGGCCGTCACAGCTAAAAATAGATTTTTAAAAGATAAGTTTGTAGCGACTACTTCTTGAAAACTATAAGTGATATTGATATGGGACTTTTTCTAAAATGATCAGCATGACATGATGTAGATCCTTGTGGAAAATTATTTTGATTCGACGTTAAACATGGCTGCCAGTGGCCATCTTTGGTTACATAGAGTTATATAGTAAAAACTTGTAGCGACTACTTCTCTGAAACTACTTGACGGATGTTCATGAAACTTCACAGGAATGTTGCTCTTGATGTCTAGTTGATCCTAGAAAAATTTCAGGTCGGCCGGAAATTCAAGATGGCCGCCACAGCTAAAAATAGATTTAAAATAAATAAGTTTGTAGCGACTACTTCTTCAAAACAATAAGAGATATTGATATGGGACTTTTTCTAAAATGATCAGTATGACATGATGTTGGTCCTTGTCGAAAATCGTTTTGATTTGACCTTAAACATGGCTGCTTTGTTTACATAGAGTTATATAATGAAAACTTGTAGCGACTACTTCTTTGAAACTACCTGACGGATTTTCATGAAACTTCACAGGAATGTTGCTCTTAATGTCTTATTGATCTTAGCAAAATTTCAGGTCGGCCGGAAATTCAAGATGGCCGCCATGGTTAAAAATAGATTTTCAAAAAACAAGTCTGTAGGGACTACTTCCTGAAATCAAAATCAATCAGTAGAGCTTCAAGGTCATTGACCTCTTGTTTATGGAGTAACGGCCCCATGACATTTTTTTTTAAATTTCTTGTCCGCGCTACTCCTGGTCCTAAACGCCTTGTTGGATTTCGACGAAACTTGGCAGAAAGCATCGGTAAGATGTCTAGTTGTGCATATCACGCTTTTGTTCCAGTTTGCTGATTTATGACGGAGTTATGGCACTTTGACATTTTTGCTTTAAATTTCTTGTCGACGTTACTCCTCCTAAATGGCTTTTTGGATTTCTACAAAATTTGGCAGGAAGCCCCAGTATGATGTCTAGTTTTGCAAAGCATGGTATATCAATGAAATTTTGGACAAGTTTGAAAACCAGCTAGATCTTGTTAGTAACGACAGGTTATGGCCCTTGATTTGTTGAAAAATGCGTAACGTCACAACCCCTGCAGGGATTTTTAGATCAGCTCAAGGTGATCTATTGGGATTACTCTTCATCCGTCGTCCGTCGTCCGTCCTTCGTTAACTTTTGCTTCAAACGACTTCTTCTCAGAAACCGCCTGGCAAATTTTGACCAAACTCACATGGATGATCTTTAGATATATCTTTTAAGATTTTTTAAAATTTGGTCCGCACAACATCCAAGATGGCCGCCATTACCATATATAGTCGAAACCTTAAAAAATCTTCTCAAGAACTGCTGGACAGATTTCGACAGTTTTTAGCTCGACTGATCAGAGATCAGCAGAGCTTATGCCGTGGTGCAGCGTCCGTCGTCCGTCCGTCTGTCTGTCTGTCCGTAACTTTTATTTGTAGCAACAACTCCTCTGAAACTACTGGATGGATATCCATGAAACTTTACAGAAATGTTGCCCATAAAGTCTAGTTGATCCTAGCAAAAATTCATGTTGATGTGAAATCCAAGATGGCCGCCAAAGCTAAAAATAGAGTTTTAAAATACAAGTTTGTAGCGACTACTTCTTGAAAACTATAAGTGATATTGATATGGGACTTTTTCTAAAATGATCAGCATGACATGTTGTTGATCCTTGTCAAAAATCGTTTTGATTCAACGTTAAACATGGCTGCCAGTGGCCATCTTTGTTTACATAGAGTTATATAATAAAAACTTGTAGCGACTACTTCTCTGAAACTACTTGACGGATGTTCATGAAACTTCACAGGAATGTTGCTCTTGATGTCTAGTTGATCCTAGAAAAATTTCAGGTCGGCCGGAAATTCAAGATGGCCGCCACAGCTAAAAATAGATTTAAAATAAATAAGTTTGTAGCGACTACTTCTTCAAAACTATAAGAGATATTGATATGGGACTTTTTCTAAAATGATCAGTATGACATGATGTTGGTCCTTGTTGAAAATCGTTTTGATTTGACGTTAAACATGGCTCCCAGCGGCCATCTTTGTTTACATAGTTATATAATGAAAACTTGTAGCGACTACTCCTCTGAAACTACATGACGGATTTTCATGAAACTTCACAGGAATGTTACTCTTAATGTCTAATTGATCCTAGCAAAATTTCAGGTCGGCCGGAAATTCAAGATGGCCGCCACAGTTAAAAATAAATTTTCAAAAAAAAAGTCTAGCGACTACTTCCTGAAATCAAAATCATTCAGTAGAGCTTCAAGGTCATTGACCTCTTGTTAGCTCTACTGGCCAAGGGCCAGCAGAGCTTATGGGATGGTGTGTTGTCCGTCTTCCGTCGTCCGTCGTCCGTCCGTCGTCCGTCGTCCGTCCGTCCGTTAACTTTTCTTCAAACGACTTCTCCTCAGAAACCGCTTGGCTAATTTTGACCAAACTTCACATGGATGATCCTTAGATGAATGCTTTTTAGATTTGTTAAAATTAGGTCAGCGCTACATCCAAGATGGCTGCCATTACCATATATGGTCAAAACCTTAAAAAATCTTCTTCTCCAGAACCGCTGGACAGATTTCAACAGTTTTTCTTTTAAAATGATCGCCAACGCCTAGACTATCAAGATTGTTCAAATAAAGTCCCCGGGCTGAAAAATGCCCGTGCCCCGGGGGTCCAAAGTTTGTATATTGAGGTTTTGCATGTTTTTCATATAGACATATAGGAAAAAACTTTAAAAAATCTTCTTCTCTGAAACCACAAGGCACAGAGCTCTCATGTATTACATGTAGCATCAGCCTATGGTCCTCTACTAAGTTTGTTCAAATGGTGACCCTGGGGTCAAATTTGTCCCCGCCCCGGGGGTCACAGTTTTACATAGACTTATATAGGATTTTTAAAAAAAAAAAATCTTCTTCTCTGAAACTACAACAGCCAGAGGTTTGATATTTTGCATTTACTATAAGCTTATGGTCCTTTACCAAGTTTGTTCAAATGGTGACACTCGGGTCACATTTGGCCCCGCCTCAAGGGTCACATGTTTTACATAGACATGTATAGGGAAAAACTTAGAAAATCTTCTTCTCTGAAACTGCAAGAGCCAGAGGTTTAATATTTTGCATTTGCTATAAGCTTGTGGTCCTCTAACAAGTTTGTTCAAATGGTGACCCAGGGGTCACATTTGGCCCCACCCCAGGGGTCACAGTTTTACATAGGCTTGTATAGGGAAAACTGAAAAAATTCTTCTTCTCTGGAACCACATGGCACAGAGCTCTCATTTATTACATGTAGCATCAGCTTAAGGTCCTCTACTAAGTTTGTTCAAATGATGACCCTAGGGTCAAATTTGTCCCTGCCCCGAGGGTCACAGTTTTTCATAGACTTATATAGGATTTTTTTTTTTTAAATCTTCTTCTCGGGAACTACAAGAGCCAGAGGTTTGATATTTTACATTTATTATAAGCTTATGGTCCTTTACCAAGTTTGTTCAAATGGTGACCCTGGGGTCACATTTGGCCCCGCCCCAAGGGTCACATGTTTTACATAGACATGTATAGGGAAAAACTGAAAAAATCTTCATCTCTGAAACTGCAAGAGCCAGAGGTTTAATATTTTGCTTTTGCTATAAGCTTATGGTCCTTTACCAATTTTGTTCAAATGGTGACCCTGGGGTCACATCTGGCCCCGGCCCGGGCGTCACAGTTTTACATAAATGCTTGTATAGGGAAAAACTGAAAAAAATCTTCTTCTCTGGAACTGCAAGAGCCAGAGGTTTAATATTTTGCACTTGCTATAAGCTTATGGTCCTTTACCAACTTTGTTCAAATTGTGACCCTTGGGTCACATTTGACTCCGCCCCAAGGGTCACATGTTTTACATAGACATGTATAGGAAAAACTTAAAAAATCTTCTTCTCTGAAACTGCAGGAGCCAGAGGTTTAATATTTTGCATTTGCTATAAGCTTATGATCTTCTACCAAGTTTGTTCAAATGGTGACCCATTGGTCACATTTGGCCCCACCCTGGGGGTCACAGTTTTACTTAGGCTTGTATAGGCAAAAACTGAAAAAAATCTTCTTCTCTGGAACCACATGGCACAGAGCTCTCATGTATTACATGTAGCATCAGCTTATGGTCCTCTACCAAGTTTGTTCAAATGGTGACCCTGGTGTCAAATTTGGACTCGCCCCGGGGGTAACATTTTTTTTGATTTTTTTTTTTTTTTTTTTTTTTCAATGTCCTTTTTTTTTTTTTTTTTTTTTTTTAATTGTTTCAATTTTTTTTTTTTTTTTATATATATTTTTTTTTTATTTTTTTTTTATTTTTATCATTTTTTTTTTTTTTTATTGATTGATTTGAATTATTGTTTTTTTTTTAAAAAAAAATTCATTATCTTTTTAATTACTTGACATTGACTATAAAATTTCCTGTCGGCGCTACTCATCCTAAATGCCTTGTTGAATTTCGACAAAACTTAGCAGGAAGCATCGGTAAGATGTCTAGTTGTGCATTTCACGCTTTTGTTCCAGTTTGCTGATTTTTGACGGGAGTTATGGCCCTTTGACATTTTTATTTTAAATTTCTTGTAGGCGCTTCTCTTAAATGGCTTGTTGGATTTCTACAAAATTTGGCAGGAAGCCTCTGTATGATGTCTAGTTGTGCAAAGCGCGGTATATTAATGAAATCTTGGACAATTTTGAAAACCAGCTAGATCTTGTTAGTAATAACAGAGTTATGGCCCTTGATTTGTTGAAAAATGCTATATTGTATTCTCCTTTGTTGAATCTATAGGAGAAGAGAGCTATATCTATCTAAATCTATAAGAGCTGTTTTAGCCAGTAGAGCGTCCACAGGCCCTCTTGGGCCTCTTGTTTTCTTTTAAAATGATCGCCGATGCCTAGACTATCAAGTTTGTTCAAATGAAGTCCCCGGGGTCAAAAATGGCCGTGCCCCGGCGGTCCAAAGTTTGTATATTAAGATTTTGCATGTTTTTCATAGACTTGTATAGGAAAAAATCTACTTCTCTGAAACTACATGGCACAGAGCTCTAATGTATTACATTTAGCATCAGCTTATGGTCCTCTAGTAAGTTTGTTCAAATGGTGACCCTGGGATAAAATTTGACCCCACCCCAGGAGTCACAATTATAAATAGACTTATATAGGAAAAAAACAAAAAAATCTTTTTCTCTGAAACTACAAGAGCTAGAGGTTTAATATTTTGCATTTACTATCAGCTTATTGTCCTTCACCAAGTTTGTTCAAATGGTGACCCTGGGGTCACATTTGGCTCCGCCCCAGGGGTCACATGTTTTACATAGACTTGTATAGGGAAAAACTTATAAAATCTTCTCCGAAACTACAAGAGCCAAGAGGTTTAATATTTTGCATTTACTATAAGTTTATGGTCATCTACCACGCTTGTTCAAATGGTGGTCCTGGGGTCACATTTGGCCCCGCCCTAGACATCACATGTTTTACAGAGATTTACATAGGGACATTTTTTAAAAAATAGTCTTCTCAGACAGCTTTGCCAATTTTGACCAAACTTCACATGGATGATCCTTAGATGAATGTTTTTCAAATTTGCTAAAATAAGTTAAACGTAACATCCAAGATGGCCAACATAGAAAAATCTTTGAATTACTTCTTGTACACTGGGAAGCTAGGGTTGTGGGTTCAAATCCCACTGGAGTTTTTAGCCAAAGGGCAGACGAGCTTATGCGATCACTTTTTGTCTGTCGTCCGTCTGTTTGTCCGTCTGTCTGTTAGAAATTTTATAAAATCGACATCACCTCTGAAACCGCTTGAAGGATTTTGATGAAACTTCATCACAATGTTACTTGGGAGGGCCCCTCTCAGATTTATGTTTTTCATGGCCGCCAGTCATCCAAGATGGCCACCATGGCTAAAACTAGGTCAAATTTCAAGCGACATCTCCTCCGAAACCACTTATTCCATTATTGTGAATTACCATAAATATGTTGCTTGGGTTGGCCTCTATCAAGTTTTGTTTTTCGTTATCGTCAAATAATCATTATGGCCGCCAGGGCGACTCAAAGTTTACATAGAGTTATATAGGAAAAGGCTAAAAATGACATATTTTTTGAAATTGCTGAAAGGATTTTGATGAAACTTCATTACAATGATCTTTAGGATAGTCCCCCTCAGATTTATGTTTTTCGCGGCCGGCAGTCATCCAAATGGCCACCATGGCTAAAATTAGGTCAAATTTAAGGAAATTTCAAACAACATCATCTCCGAAACCATTTATTCCATTCTTGTGAAATATCATAAACATGTTCCTTGGGTTGGCCTCTATCAAGTTTGTGTTTTTCGTTATCGTCGAATAATCAAAATGGCCGCCACAGCGACCCAAAGTTTACTAAGATTTATATAGGAAAACGTTAAAAATGACATCTTCTCTGAAACCGCTTGAAGGATTTTGATGAAACTTAAATCACAATGATATTTGGGATAGTTCCTTTCAGATTTGTGATTTTTGCGGCTGCCAGTCATCCAAGATGGCCACCATGGCTAAAACTAGGTCAAATTTAAGGAAATTTCAAACATCTCCAAAACCACTTATTCCATTATTGTGAAATATCATAAACATGTTCCTTGGTTTGGCCTCTATCAAGTTTGTGTTTTTCGTTATTGTTGAATAATCAAGATGGCCACCACGTCAACCCAAAGTGTACATAGAGTTATATAGGAAAAGGCTGAAAATGACATCTCTGAAACAGGTTGAAGATTTTGATGAAACTTAATCACAATGATCTTTGGCATAGTCCACCTCAGATTTATGTTTTTCGCCGCCGTCATTCATCCAAAATGGCCACCATGGCTAAAATTAGGTCAAATTTAAAGAGATTTCAAACGACATCTCCGACGAAACCACTTAATCCATTCCAGTGAAATATCATAAACATGTTCCTTGGGTTGGCCTCTATCAAATTTGTGTTTTTCGTTCAACTTTTATTCAATATGGTTCATACTTGTAAATAAGAGTGACATGTTCCCAAGAGTTGTTTCACTAAATACAACTAAAATGCAGTGAAATAGAATAGTAGTTTGAAATGGATTGCTGAACTTTATACCACCCAACATAAGTTTTGTATCAGTCTTGCAGTTCATTGATCATTAAGAATGATTAAAAAAACAATTTCATCACTGTTAGCTAAATGCAATCATTGTTTTTTCCAAGGTTTAGGGATGTCAGTGCCCATATGTATTTTATAAATGTCACTAGTCTATTTGTCTATTAGGGGATAAACTATTTATAACAAATCATACTTAGTGATTAACAGTCTGAATTTGCAGCAACTCTGCATGTCTTTTCCATCACAATTTAAATGGCAGTGATACTGGTTTATTTGTTTTTAGCTCTACTGATCAGAGATCAGCAGAGCTTATGCCATGGTGCGGCGTCCGTCGTCCGTCTGTCTGTCCGTCCGTCCGTAAACTTTTATTTGTAGCGACTTCTCCTCTGAAACTACTGGATGGATATTCATGAAACTTTACAGAAATGTTGCCCATGAAGTCTAGTTGATCCTAGCAAAAATTCATGTTGATGTGAAATCCAAGATGGCCACCAAATTTAAAAATGGTTTTTAAAAAATAAGTTTGTAGCGACTACTTCTTGAAAACTCTAAGGGATATTGATATGGGACTTTTTCTAAAATGATAAGCATGACATGATGTTGGTCCTTGTCGAAAATCGTTTTGATTCGACGTTAAACATGGCTGCCAGCGGCCATCTTTGTTTACATAGAGTTATATAATGAAAACTTGTAGCGACTACTCCTCTGAAACTACTTGACGGATTTTCATGAAACTTCACAGGAATGTTGCTCTTGATGTCTAATTGATCCTAGCAAAATTTCAAGATGGCCGCCACGGCTAAAAATAGTTTTTCAAAAATCAAGTTTGTAGTCACTACTTCCTGAAATCAAAATCAATCAGTAGAGCTTCAAGGTCATTGACCTCTTGTTTTATTTCAATGCCAGATGACCTTTTTGTGTTGGTTCTCAGTAAAACTCAACTCACACATTTTGATAGAAATATATGTATTACATGTCTGTCATTGTATATATGTTAGCATTGTATTGATGTATTACATACAGCATATAAATTCTGTAAAACATGTACCTGTAACTAAAAATAATGAGTGAGTCATTAAATGTATATACACAATATATGATTTATTTAGTGATAAAAATCCAACTTTTTTCGAAATGGCATGTCCCCAAAAAGAACACACAAAATAATATAAGCACAGCATACAATTGACCTCAGTACCCTCTTGTGGTCTAGTGGTAGAGCATCTGCCTTGCATGCGGGAGGCCATGGGTTCAATCCCCGGCTGGGTCAGACTTCATAAAAATGGTACTAGTAGCTCCCTTGCTTGACGCTCAGCATATAAAGAGTATAGGGCTGGTCGGCCCGGTTCTTGAGCATTCTTAACCAAACTTGCACAGATTATATATGACCATAACCTTTCGGAGAAGTTTGATAATGTACCAGTACTCAGGTGAACAATATAGGGCCATAAATGGCCGCCGTGGTGACCCAAAGTTTATATAGGAAAAGGCTAAATATGACATTTTTACACAGTAGAGCGTCTACATGCCCTCTTGGGCCTCTTGTTTTTTCTTTTGTTAATTTTTCTAAAGTTTGTATATAAAGATTGTGCATCTTAAAAAAACTTTTTAAATTGTTAGCATGGAGTTGTGGGTTTAAATTTCGGTTAGGGTGTTGTTGTGTTTTGCACTTGTACAAATGTATTGAAAGGAATTTAATGATGAAACCCCTTGATAGAAGAGCCGTTTTACCTTGTAGAGCATCCACAGGTCCTCTTGTTCTCTTGTTCTTTATTATTATTAATGATCGTTAACCCCTGGTCTATCAAGTTTGCTCATTGTTTTTACATAGACTTATATAAGGAAAGACCTAAAAACATCTTCAATCAGCATTTGCGAGAGGAAAATGTTTTCATCATTGCAAAGATCCTCAGGGGATCAATTTGGGGCCATTTTTGCCCTCTTGTTTAATAACTTGGCACAAGTGATCACCATAACAAGACGATGTTTCGCACGCAAAACCCAGGTCCGTACCTCAAAGGTCAAGGTCACACTTGCAGTTCATAGGTCAAAAACAGGTAACCAAATCACACCTTCAACTTGAAGACCACATTTTGTGGAACAAGGACACTTTGGGGGCATTTGTCACTTTACTGTCACATTTCTTGTTAATGTACAGTTAAAGTAAAACATTTGTGCATTGAAATGTTATTGCAAAAGTTTTTTCCTCAGAACTGAATCATTGTGTTAGTCTAAAATGCAGTATATATTTATTATGAAAAGATACAATGTCTTGTCCAAAGACCATGTAGACATTACTTAATCACAATATTTCAATAAGTTGACATGGAAATAGATGATTAAATACACTACATCAGTACATCTAGTAAAATGCAATGTGTACAAAATTAAAAAGATCACCACAATGCCAAACAATATTTGATATTGAAAAATGTCCTGTCCGTAGATATATGCAATATTATTAGAATTTCATGTTCTGTGTAATTTTCCTTGTTTTAGCAAAAGTTTCTGTATATGATTGCTTTTTTTACCAGGTCTTGATGTATAAATGTTTAACACTATTGGATTTAGTGTGCAAATGAAATGTATCAGAAAAAAAAGTTACTGTTAAGACAAACTTGTTGCTATTTTTTAATAAAAGATATTTTATGGATCTTGTAACTACAGTAAAAATGTTATTTTGGTATTTATTTATCATTTAAAGCTACAAAGGTATGTAGGTAATTACGAACAAGATGTGGTTTTGTTAGTAAGGCAACTATGTCTTGTCAGTAGATATTCTGTCCTTATTTGCATGTGTTTTGTTATTGACCTATATCTTAACTACCATTTAAATTTGACAGACCGACATAAATGAAGCCTTTTTGGAAAGGAAATTCACTAATGCTAAATTAATTCTTTCTTAAAACAGCTAAGCTTACTTTAAGAAAATTATATGAAATAAAAGGAGGTAAAACTTTAATTTTTACACATTTTTAGCTCTACTGGCCAAGGGCCAGCAGAGCTTATGGGATGGTGTGTTGTCCGTCTTCCGTCGTCCGTCGTCGTCGTCCGTCCGTCCGTCCGTCGTCCGTCCGTTAACTTTTCTTCAAACGACTTCTCCTCAGTAACCGCTTGGCTAATTTTGACTAAACTTCACATGGATGATCCTTAGATGAATGCTTTTTAGATTTGTTAAAATTAGGTCAGCGCTACATCCAAGATGGCTGCCATTACCATATATGGTCGAAACCTTAAAAAATCTTCTTCTCCAGAACCGCTGGACAGATTTCAACAGTTTTTCTTTTAAAATGATCGCCAACGCCTAGACTATCAAGATTGTTCAAATAAAGTCCCCAGGGTCAAAAATGGCCGTGCCCCGGGGGTCCAAAGTTTGTATATTGATGTTTTGCATGTTTTTCATATAGACATATAGGAACAAACTTTAAAAAATCTTCTTCTCTGAAACCACAAGGCACAGAGCTCTCATGTATTACATGTAGCATCAGCTTATGGTCCTCTACTAAGTTTGTTCAAATGGTGACCCTGGGATCAAATTTGTCCCCGCCCCGGGGGTCAAAGTTTTACATAGACTTATATAGGATTTTTTTAAAAAAAAATCTTCTCTGAAACTACAACAGCCAGAGGTTTGATATTTTGCATTTACGATAAGCTTATGGTCCTTTACCAAGTTTGTTCAAATGGTGACCCTCGGGTCACATTTGGCCCCGCCTCAAGTGTCACATGTTTTACATAGACATGTATAGGGAAAAACTTAAAAAATCTTCTTCTCTGAAACTGCAAGAGCCAGAGGTTTAATATTTTGCCTTTGCTATAAGCTTGTGGTCCTCTAACAAGTTTGTTCAAATGGTGACCCAGGGGTCACATTTGGCCCCACCCCGGGGGTCACAGTTTTACATAGGCTTGTATAGGGAAAACTGAAAAAATTCTTCTTCTCTGGAACCACATGGCACAGAGCTCTCATTTATTACATGTAGCATCAGCTTAAGGTCCTCTACTAAGTTTGTTCAAATGATGACCCTAGGGTCAAATTTGTCCCCGCCCCGAGGGTCACAGTTTTTCATAGACTTATATCGGATTTTTTTTTTAAAAATCTATTCTCGGAAACTACAACAGCCAGAGGTTTGATATTTTACATTTATTATAAGCTTATGGTCCTTTACCAAGTTTGTTCAAATGGTGACCCTGGGGTCACATTTGGCCCCGCCCCAAGGGTCACATGTTTTACATAGACATGTATATGTAAAAACTGAAAAAATCTTCATCTCTGAAACTGCAAGAGCCAGAGGTTTAATATTTTGCCGTTGCTATAAGCTTATGGTCCTTTACCAATTTTGTTCAAATGGTGACCCTGGGGTCACATCTGGCCCCGGCCCGGGCATCACAGTTTTACATAAATGCTTGTATAGGGAAAAACTGAAAAAAATCTTCTTCTCTTGAACTGCAAGAGCCAGAGGTTTAATATTTTGCACTTGCTATAAGCTTATGGTCCTTTACCAACTTTGTTCAAATTGTGACCCTTGGGTCACATTTGACCCCGCCCCAAGGTTCACATGTTTTACATAGACATGTATAGGAAAAACTTAAAAAATCTTCTTCTCTGAAACTGCAGGAGCCAGAGGTTTAATATTTTGCATTTGCTATAAGCTTATGGTCTTCTACCAAGTTTGTTCAAATGGTGACCCATTGGTCACATTTGGCCCCACCCTGGGGGTCACAGTTTTACTTAGGCTTCTATAGGCAAAAACTGAAAAAAATCTTCTCTGGAACCACATGGCACAGAGCTCTCATGTATTACGTGTAGCATCAGCTTATGGTCCTCTACCAAGTTTGTTCAAATGGTGACCCTGGTGTCAAATTTGGACGCGCCCCGGGGGTAACAGTATTTTAGTTTCTTTTTAATTTTTAAATTTTTTTAATTTGATTTTTTTTTTTTTTTTTTTCAATTTCATCTTTTTTATTTTTTATTTTTTTTTTTTAATTTTTTCCATTTTTTTTTTTTTTTTTTTTTTTTTTTTTAATTTTTTTAATTTTTAATTTTTTTTTTGATTAATTGATTTGAATTATTTTTTTTTTAAAAAAAAAATTCATTATCTTTTTAATTACTTCACACTTTAAAATTTCTTGTCGGCGCTACTCATCCTAAATGCCTTGTTGAATATCGACGAAACTTGGCAGGAAGCATCGGTAAGATGTCTAGTTGTGCATTTCACGCTTTTGTTCCAGTTCGCTGATTTTTGACGGGAGTTATGGCCCTTTGACTTTTTATTTTAAATTTCTTGTAGGCATACTCCTCTTAAAGGGGCAAAATTCCCTACCCTGGTAGGGAGAAATTGGAGGTGTGTCTTTATCAATTACACCAGCTATGTAGCATGTCAGTTATAGTGAATGACTCATGTAAACAAATCTCTCTTCAAGCAGACGACATAAAACTGTTGTAAGATATAAGCGAGGAGTAAAGTTTTTTAATCTAACAACTCCAAATTACATAATTTCTGTTTGTTTTATTGGAACTGTGACAATTTACTTCCCAGTATTATTCATGTTTTTTTACCATGTACATTTTTTATTGTATTGTCATCTAAATACTATCCACTGCACTGTGTATAACATAAAACAGAAATGTGATGACTTAAATATTTCACAAGTTATCAGTGTTTATGAATGGAAATTAATTGCCAATTATAGTTGGTCTGGAGAAACCGGCTTTATTTACTGCAGTACACAATATATGGTATAATTTGGACATTTATGTTAGGATTACATTGTGGTAGGAATGCATGTTCAAAAATGAAGCATAACTGTACACATTATTGTTAGGAATGGCTGAACATGATGGAGATAATAAGATAAGGAATTACATCTTATATAGGCCTAGTTATGATTAAGGAACATATACATCTCTGAGCCTAAGGAGGGAATATTCAGTATTCATAGGTGATGTATAGAAGTGCATTGTGATGCTACTGATTCTTGTGTGTTTCTGATTCTGATGTGAAAATGATAAAGATGAATTGTTATATGGAACACATGAATAGTCACAGATTCAAACATCGCATCTCATAGTATTGCTATGGAGGTTTACACACAAAACTACTGCCAATCTCCATGCCATAATGTGTGTCGTCTGCTATAAACACTACCACGTGTATTTGTGTACATTTTTCAGTTCATAACCCCACAGGCTCCTCCCCTATATTTTCAAATATTTGTCAGTTGGGTTTAACAAATTATTTGAAACTAGGAATAAGAGATACTATTTCACAATTTCTTTTTTACTGATACAATTGTTTAATATCAGACTACTTCTGTGCCAAATATTGATTTTTTTTATGAGGTGGAATGTTCAATATTTTGAAAAAGGTGTCCCTGATTTAACTGTGTACACATTTAAATGAAAAACCTGCCCCAGCTCCATCTAGTGGCTTTTATACGGCAGTTGGGCCTTTAAATTAAATGGCTTGTTGGATTTCTACAAAATTTGGCAGGAAGCCTCAGTATGATGTCTAGTTGTGCAAAGCGCGGTATATCAATGAAATCTTGGACAATTTTGAAAACCAGCTAGATCTTGTTAGTAATAACAGAGTTATGGCCCTTGATTTGTTGAAAAATGCTATATTGTATTTTCCTTTGTTAAATCTATAGGAGAAGAGAGCTATATCTATCTAAATCTATAAGAGCTGTTTTAGCCAGTAGAGCGTCCACAGGCCCTCTTGGGCCTCTTGTTGAAATTAAAAATACAATAAAAATGAAAAAAGAACTATAAAATAGCTCAGTTTTGGTATGAAATTGTACATCATGACGTCTTTATTATCCAATGCCAAAAATATTAAGATTTATATGTTTTTGAAATAAAAACTGATTGGTTTAAAATATGAGGCTTATGTAGTTTTTTTCCACCATAATTCTTACCAAAGAGTTATACAATCCTGAAAATTATAACCTCTCTAGAACATAACAAATAAATGTTATTTAGGAACCTTCAAAATTTGAGCTTCAGTGAAACAAAAAATGTCATCTGATCTTGGCTGAGGCGCCTGTGAAATTTCTAAGTCCAAATTGACACCAGTCATCTAAAAGGACACCTTTTGCCAATTAAAAACGTTTTGACGCCTACAACCGTCATCTAAAAGGACGCCGTTTGCCAGGCGGCATAAAACTTCAAAAATATTACTGTCCTGTTCAATGACGCCCGTAACATTCTAATTCTCTCTACATTCTAGGCGGAATCCGCCTGTTTCTGGGTAGAATACGCCTCGATATTTCATACAGGCAGTGAGTGAATGAGTGAGTGAGTGAAAGAGTGCAATGATGATGTGATGTGCTATTGTGTTGTTTATTTATGATATATGTTTTGCTTTCTGTTTGTTTTACAGAAGGCCACATTATAAATAAGTACTTTATTTGCATTGTTTTAATGTGTTCTAAAAGAAAAGAATTTATTATTATTATTACCATCATTATACATTACTTGTTAAAAGTCTAGTTGGTACTATTCTTTAAAAAAATAATAGTTTTATCCTGGCCTCTTTGGCCGGGATGGTAAAAATGCTGAGTTTGAAACCTCATCTCTCACTGCTGTGGATTTTGAATCCCACTGGGAGAAAAGGAGGAAGTGTTGATTCTTACAGATGCAGGAGGTATTTATTTATATAGTCTGCCTCCACCACCAACTCGTCCGTCGGATGGGGACGTAAACCGGGTGGTCCCGTGTATCGGTCTATCCTCCGAGCACGTTAAAGAAACATAGGAATCTATTCGATAATAAGAGTAGGGCAGGTTCCCGGATTCCTATGTATCCTTCCCCTCTCTCTGGGGCGGCTCTAAATAACCTATACTGTGTTGATGAGCCGTTAAACAACATTCAATTCAATTCAATTCCACCACCAACATCTTTTTTGCCTTCATATAAAGCCTAAAGTGTGCCAAAAATGGCGTAAAACACCATTCAACCGACCAGTCAACCATTTCTGCAATAATACTGTAGGTTACCAATTTTCAAAATACACATAATGTGATGTGTTTAAGAAATAATAAATACGTACCTATATTTAGCGGTGAATAATATACAGTCAGTCATTTGGATGCAAGTAAGTATTTTATCGGTGAATAAAACACAGGAGTTCGCATGCGTAGTAATTGAATCACGAGTGCATTAATTACTTGCATCCAAATGACTGACTGTATATTATTCACCGATAAAATACAGATACGTAGTTATTATTTCGATTCTAACATGACAATAATCCCATTGTTTACGCATTGTGGGGGCACTATATTATCTCGGAGGTCTAGGTAATCAGGCTGCTATGTTTACAGGCTGTTGCATTGGGCGCCCCCGTATGTAAAGTTCTGCACAGTTCAGTATGTTTAAATACACTAGTAGTCACATGACAAACAATTAAGTCATTGCTTACGTCATATAGCTTGCGCTGTATGATGTCAAACGTTCTCAGCTTGTTCAAGATGCTTATTAATGTAATGTGTATTGATGCATATGATGGGTTTATATCGGGGGTGTGCAAGGTTTGTGAGCATGGCAAGTTTGTTGTAATTAAAATTTCATTAAAATTACTGTTGAGTTTGTCTTCGTGATGTATATTTACCGTCATGTTTATTTACTTTTGTTCTGTGACGTTAATGGTTTAAAAAGTGACGTCATGTAACGTGGCGCTTCCAACAGATGAAAAATACTCGGGGGAATTAATGGAACAGCCGTATTTTACCGCTAAAAAACATACAGTGCAAGGGGGCAATACAGTATTATTTTATCTAAAAAACTTGCTCAGCTTTTTTCCCTCAGTATATTATATAAATTTTTCATTCAGGAACAATACCTATTGTAACTATAATGTAGATGTAAATTGTTGCTTGTGTGCTGATAACTCAAAATTAAAAGATTGTTTGAAAACAATTATGTTTCATGTATGTATGAAATAACTTGGCACAACTGTTCACCATATTGAGACAACATGCAGGGTGCAACTTCCAGCCACGTCCGTTCACGGTCAAGGTCACACTTAGAGTTTGAAGGTCATATGCACTATATTTTGTGTCTCTGTCCGTCACACGTTGGTCTCCACCATATCTCTTGAATCGCTTGAGGGATTTTGAAATAACTTTTTTCTTTCTTTTCTTTTTGTTTTGGCCCACCTTCTCAACCCCTTCTATCTGCTCCTTTCTTTCGCCTCCCCTCACTCCGTCTTCCGCCAGCTCTGTTGTTGTCCCTCCTACTGGATGGTGATCTGTTGTGGCATACTTTCTGCTGAAGCCTCGCTGTATATTCCGTTTCTACGACGACTCTCGCTGTTCACCCACAGTTCACCTGATGTTTCTCTTTTCCCTTTGGATTGCACTGTTTCTGGGACATTGCTGATATGTCTTCTATTATTGTCTATTGCTGTGAAACACCCTCTCCATAGTACTCCAGGGTACTCCATTCAAGCTTCTATGCCACTACCAGGCTACTACTGGCCACTGCATACTTTAGATGCGCCATACGAAGAACTAACGAATTTCTGTCTACAGCTTCCCTTCTTTCAGTGAACGTCGGCCTAACATCGTCACAAGACAGCAGTGAGGTACTAACTACTTATGAAGCAAATTTGAGGGCCGAGAAGGTGGATTTTTGCCGAATGGTGATGAATGATAAGCAATGAATTAATGAAACATGATATGGAGAGACCAGCATCCGGCGGGGTTTGAACCCACGACCTTCCGCTTGTAGGCCCAGTGCTCTGCCGCTGGGCTATAGAAATTTTTGGAATAACTTGGCAAAAATGTTCACCATAGCGAGGCAACTTGCAGAGTGCAACTTCCAGCCACGTCCGTTCAAAGTCAAGGTCACACTTAGAGGTCGAAGGTCATATGCCGTATATTCGTGTCTCCACCATCTCTTGAACCGCTTGAGGGATTTCGAAATAACTTGCCACAAATGTTCACCATATCGAGACGACGTGCAGAGCGCAACTTCCAGGTACATATCGATGATGTTTGTCCATTACACTGGGAGTATGGGGGAGACATATGTTTTTGTTACAAAAACAAACCCGTCTAGTTACCGTCAGATTTATGTAGAATGCAGTGATCTTTAGCTATACTGGCCAAAATATTGACTAAAAAAAACAAAAAAACATCTTTAAACGACTTCTTTTCATGAACCAATGGCTCACTTGTTGTTTTGTCATATAAAACCTTGTTTGGTAGATCCTTGGAAATTCTGGTTATTAAATTGTGGTATGTCGTTTGGTAGGTGGGCGGGCAGGCATCATCAAACTCTTAGTTTCCGCTCAATAACTTTGTTAAGAATGGGTTATTGCAATGAAACTTGCAGGGTAGGTAAGTAGCTTATATAAATATGGCAAGGAAGGTTGGGATTGCCTTTGGGATCACTGGGGTAAAGGTCAAAGTCACTGTTACTCAAAATAGAAAAACGGTTTCTGCTCAATAACTTCAGTTGGGAATGAGATATTGGAATAAAACTTGCCCATTCAGGACTCAATGTTAACTTTACGGACAGCTTGCCCATGGGGCAAGTTAACCCTGAAATTTACTTGTGTGGTTGCTGGTTGCCCAATTTTTTAGACCCAAAGCTTTTATTTTATAAGGATATACTGTTTGAGGCTTAACGTGTATTAGACCACATAATGATATAACTCGCACAGCACCTTTCTGAGAAGTCTAAAAGCTAGTCTAATACTTCAATGTAACAACAATAATAGTATCAGAAATCTGCAAAGAGCGATGAGTTTCTTTTATATTTTGTCATATTCTATGGTTCATGTACTTCAGTTTTGAAGTTGCCCGATGGGATTGAGCCTTTGAGACTTTACCTGCCCGAAGCCAAGTTTTACCTGACCCGGGCAGGCAGACAGTCCTTAACATCGAGCCCTGTCAGTGCCATTGTTACTTCATTTTCATCTTACCAGTACTGTATGCATGAGGGCAGTGAGAGAAAAAGAGTGCAAAAATTCAAAATAGAGTTATTGCCCTTTGGAATTTCATACTTATAATTATTTTCTAGAGCATAACTCAAAAACTACTAATGGGACTGCAATGAAACTTCACACTATGGTAAAGGGCAATGAGAGGAAATGCAACCAATCTTCATTAACATTTGAGTTATTGCCCTTTGTAATTTTATACTTTTACTTCTTGTCTAGAGCATAAGTCAAAAACTACTAATGGAACTGCCAATTGAATACTGCTGGGTGATACAAGGCCATATGATGTTGTAGATAGTTGTCATTTTGGGGAGCATCCATCGGTTCTGCCGATTTTCTTGTTTAATTCTGTATCAGCCTGGTCTTCTGAAATCCATTGTACAACTTGTACACAATGGGCTTTTACAGGGGCACAAATTAGCGACCAAAATTTGACTTTCACGCGCCCATGTGGCGACCAAAAATATTCAATCCAAAAAACGGAAAAAAGGTAATCATTCAACACAAACATTTAAGTTCGAGGATTTTACCCCGCAGATTTTGCTTTGGTCCCGTGAACTACATACTGTTGGCCGAAATAGACAAACCCTTAACAAAATAATGACGAAACAAACGTGGTGTTTTTATTTTTCCACTGCGGAAACGAGACAAATGTTCGAGATGTTGCGATGTACGGTTTCTCACAAAACTGCATGTTACGGTACTCTGAGCTTCGAATGTCCATGTAAAATTTGATGTGCAAGAGTACAAGTAACATTTGCTGGTATAAAATCAACATTAAAACAGACATGGTAGTGTTTATTTTACACATGATCATAAATTCGTGTTATAATTTGAAGGGGAAATAATTAGGTTTCACTTCCGGTTTTTGGATGTTCTAAAACGCGCGCTTTTGATTAATAAAATGCGGTGCTTTCAGAAATCATCAATAATAATTATATGGCAGGGAATCATGTTGATAAAAAAGGTCTCATACATTAATTTTAAAACTGTATGTCAACATAAAATATTTATAACAAAATAAAACATTAATTTAATAATATCTAATCCTCTTTAATCTTTTATTACAATAATTTACATATTCTAGTTGTGATCATTTATAACAAAACTCATTAACAATACTATTTATAATTAAATAGATAACTTGGACTTGTAATGATCAGTAATGTTGTTTATGATATTCAATAAACACGGAGTAAATGCATGTAATTGTTCATAAATTATGCACCAGAGTGGTAAAATAAAATAATATTTTGTTGGCCCCCTAGCTTTTGGGCTGGGCCCCTAAAAATTTCCAGCTGGATCCTAGCTAAATAGAGTTAGTCTGTGCCCCTGCTTTTAGGAATATGGATAAGTGCATTTTTGTCTCGCCCACATAGTGGGTAGTGAGACATAGCAGTCACTTTTACGGCGGCAGCCACATTTTAAATTTAATTTTATCAACTATTTCTCAACAACTGCTGCTCAAATTCTTCTGAAACTTTGTCAGATGCTTTGTTGGGTCAAGGGACATCACTTAATGCCAAAATTACCAAGGTCAAGGTAATTTAATATTTTGCATTATTTTACCAAAACTTAACTTTATGTGATTGCCTAACTTTATGTTTTTGATACTTGGTCATGTGTGGTTGGCATTGGTTAGATCTGATTCCCTGACTTTCAAAACACATATGATCACAAAACAAAAGTAATTCACAAGAAAAAACAAATAACGCCCATCACTTTTTTCAGACATTTGTTTTGCCTTCATCTGATTATGCAAGACGGTTCGTTTTTGATAAATAACAGCAACAAGGATTGAAGTTTGTAATTAAACTGGAAGCTAACTCTTATATATTTTAGTATAGTAGAAAAATTCAGAACAATCTGTCAACATAACGTCCGTCACATTAATGCCTACCTTCTTCAAATGTCTATTCTTCAAACAGCATAGACCCCGGTCTCCTTCCCCATCCCTGGGGACATATATAGCCCCTCGGTCATAACTTGGAAACCGTTGAGATCCCCACCCTATAACCATATATACACTTTCTAGGCATGAACAGATGGATACAACCACCCAACCAGAATAGATTCCGGGCTCCTTCCCCACCAACGGGGACATAGCCCCTCGGTCATAACTTGGAAACCATTAAGATCCCTGCCCTATAACCATATATACACTTACTGGGCATGAACAGATGGATACAACCACCCAACCAGAATAGATCCCAGGCTCCTTCCCCACCCCTGGGGACATAGCCCCTCGGTCATAACTTGGAAACCATTAAGATCCCTGCCCTATAACCATATATACACTTACTGGGCATGAACGGATGGTTACAACCATCCAATCAGCATAGGCCCTGCACTCCTTCCCCACCCCTGGTGACATACCCCCGGGTCATCAACTTGTAAACCGTTGAGAACCCTACCCTATAACCATATATACACTTACTGGGCATGAACAGACGGATACAACCATCCAACCAGCGTAGACCCTAGGCTTCTTCCCCACCTTTGTGGACCTAGCTCCTGGGTCAAACTTTACAAATAATTTGATATTTTTTATCTCGACTGTTCGAAGGATCTTATGGGATCTATAGGTCAAAGTTCATGGTCACAAATTGCATTTATGTGTTGATAGGCTCTTAGTATCAGGTTAATGTTGACGTCCGCATTTCTTAACATGTAAATAACTTCAACATTTTTTATCCAATCATCAAACTTACATACTTTATTATAATGGGACGATGATCATATCTATTGAGTTCAAAATCATTGGATGAAAGGTCAAGGTCACAAAGGTCAAATGCATTTACATAATACTTATATTTACATAAAACATATTTTCTTCAAATTTTCAACTTACGTATCCTTTGAAAGGGTTATCATGAATTTACCTCCATGTCATTACAGAAAAATTGTGGCCCTTGATTTAAAGAAAATTCCTATGTTTTCCTTCTTGACACATCCAGCTCGCCCCTTTGTTTTCACTTTTTTTTTCTGATGGTATGCCGGGTGTATCATTTCTTGTTCTAAGAAAATTCGAAATAGTCGAGCTACGTTGTCCTCTGACAGCTCTTGTTTCTAGATATTGCCACCCATGGACTTCTACATTGTCACCTTTTAGCACAAAAGTTTTTTTTGACAAGTTGTACTGAAATATCTTCATCCATGCTCATGAAAATATAGAATTGTCTCCCTTGTCAATGAAGATACTTTCAATATTGTCAGAATAAGTATATTCTATAATCTTTATTTACCACAGGTACCCGGATACCCTACATGGCTTCCGCCATCCACTCGTACAAGCTGCAGGATGATTATAGTCGGGGAGACCTGAAGTTGGTTGTGTAGTGTTGTTCAGGTTTGACGAAAGTTGACTGGTTGCTTTTCAAGTAAGTAAAAAACTTAAAGATAAATACAAATGTTTAAGGTTTAGTTTTTTTCAGTGCTTCGAAAACACATAGGCCATGTTTCCCTGTCATAATTTAAAAAAAAAAGAAACGGAGATATATTTGTTCTTTTAATAACAAAAAACCTTTTATCTCGACTATTCGAAGAAGAATAAGAGAGCTTATGTAATCACGTCGGCGTCCCAGTCCATATTGAGTTCTGTGTGTAAACTGTGTTTACAGGTCTATCTCTTAGATAAAAATAAAGACGTTTTAATAGCTATAGAAATAGAGTGTGAACTCTAGCAACCCAACTGAGACTTTATCAGATGGACGGCTGTTTCAATCCTTGATTGTAGGGGAAAAGAAAGACCACTTTCATAAATCACAGCAAAATGTTTGGCATTGAAAGGATTTTGGAAGCATATGTCTGTTGAGACAGTGGCGTGGAACCTATCTATTTTTTTAATGGCTTCTAGCTGATTGTTGATCTTGTACA
Organism: Cyrtodaria siliqua; assembly: GCA_037043455.1. Lineage (NCBI taxonomy): Eukaryota > Metazoa > Mollusca > Bivalvia > Adapedonta > Hiatellidae > Cyrtodaria > Cyrtodaria siliqua. The sequence goes on from JAWPHD010007659.1 coordinate 94,498, forward strand.
TCATGATCAGTCTTAAGCTAAAAACCTGTCTGCGATTTTCCAGGCTCTTCCAGTTTGTCTTGTATCATCTCAACGATGCTTGATCTATCACCGTAGCGATTGGTGACAATGTGCACTGTCAGCCTTTGTACCATCTCGAGCTTGTATGCATCTGGTCTGCTTCGGCCTTGACAGATCTGATGTTGAGGTTTCATATGACGGGAATGTTATGGTGGATTAGTCCATACAAATGTTGACTGTGCATCCTAATCCTAAATACTGTGTTGAAGTCACATGCTGCAGGACTTGCTTGTGTAGAACATAGTCGTGCATGATGTCGCTTCTCTTTCTGTTAATGGTAAGGATGTTACATATGTCCGGGTGAAAGTCCATTTTCCATCTCATCTACCAAGTCAATGTTGTGGGTATTTCATTGATGTATAAATTAATAGGCTTGGTCCTAGTACTATCCCTGTCTCAATACTATATACTTATCCCTGATTCAATGCTGGTCTTGTCTAACGATTATTCCCCAGCAACAACTACCTGTGATCTGTTAGAAACACATTTATCTATCTGGTGGTTTCCCTCATATTCCATACATAGTGGTGGAGTTTGCGCATTAGCTTGATGTAGCTGACTTTATAAAATACCTTGAAGTTCATAATAAGGATGCCTGTCTGTTTGTCATTTTCCATATTTGCTGTTATATCGTCTGAATTTCAGCAGCTGTGTTTTACATGATCTGCCCTTGCACAAGTCGTGCTGCAATAAGAAGAGGATGTTGTGTTTAGCTGCATGTCCATGGCTGATTGCAATGAATTTGAGGATTTTGTAGCACACACATATCAGAGAGATTGGCCTATAGTTCTCTGCCTGGTACTTCTGTCCTTTTTTGAAGACTGGTGTCATAAGAGCTGTTCTCTATGTATCTAGGAACTCACCTTTGTCTGAAGATGATAGTCTGTATAGGTGAGATCTGCAGTTGGTTTTATATTGTCAGTACTAGCTGCTTTGTGTGAATTGAAGCTGTTTAGAAGTTTCTGCAATTCATTTCTGTTTATGTCTATATCTGGGACAGTTATAGAGGTCTCCTGAGCTTTTCAAAAACTTTTCTTGTAATTGTGGATTCCTCTAAGCTGACGCCAGGCCATGTGGCCAGTAGCTTGCTGCTGCAGCAGCAGCACCAGGAGATGGATGCCCGTCTTGTGCGGACAAATCTCCTAGTCGAAAGGCTTAGTCTCAATGAATTTAAATTGTCAATTTAGGATGCTAGTTTTACATTATCTTTAAGTGCTGTGATGTTGCTGTTGTATGCCTATTTGTGTTTAATGTATGTCCAAAAACCATACCATGGAGGTACCTTTGTTTGATTCTTCTGGTGTTTGGGCCTTCTGGTTTCAGAATGATTGTCTCCTCCTGTGTATGACCAATATGTCCTTATTTTCTTTGAAATAGATGCTTGGTGGTTTTAAATTTAATAGTATGCTTCTTGTCTGCTAATTTCTTCTTTTTCTTGTATAACCTGTCTGACTTTTTCATTAAAACTTTAATTTCTGTGGTGATCCAAGGCAATTCATTGAAATATTTTATTTTTTGATATTGGTCAGTTTCCATATTTATTGTTAAGGGTAGCACCAGGAACCTCTAATACTTTGTACTCCCTGGTAATTCCACATTAAGTGATTCCTCTGCAGACCTTGTGTTGACTAAGGTTTCTAGTTCTCTGTGTAGCTCTAAATATAATAGTCCCTCTGCCATTATGCAAGTCCTTAACAATGCTGCTCGCATTCCGTACTCAAGTTCTATAGCCCATAGCAGAGCCTCACAATGGTGCAGTTCTAAGGGTTATAGTCCACCTGTCATTGTGCCAAGAGGAGAATTCCCTCAATGAAACAACATTATGTCTGCACTTGATTTCTAGTTCTTTCACCAAGGGCACAGTATAGTGTGGACTTGTTCACTTTCCAAAGCCCACTTTATAGACTTTGTACAACTCCACATGATTTTATAAGCAAGATAAATAATAAATAATACCCAAATTTTACAAAATTGCTTACTTTAAATTTGTAATATTAATATGCAGGGTATGTGCACATTTCTGTATAATAAATATGGTTTTGACAGTATAAATGTTTCTCTAATGCTAACGTAAACTCTTAGCCAACGTGAACATTAAACCGTTTGTGATTAAGAATGTTGTTGATGATATAATCAATCTTGATGGTTTGGTGACAATGGCATATAAAAAAAGAACATAACTGTAGCTTCCAACAGAGGCATATGTGTCCCTGTTTTCTAAGAACAATTTCATAACCATAACAATTTTTTTTTTCTATGAATTATATCTGTGCATCAATATCATGTAACTGTGCATCAATATCATGTAATTTAAAGGAATTTCATTAGGATTGGTAGTTTTTCAGAATCGTTTAAAACATTATTGCTGTATTAAATTGACAAAAATGAAATAAATAAGTCAAAAGAAATAAAACTGAACAAATAAATAAAAAACCTGAAGAAGGTATTTCCTAACTACGGTTATGCTCGAGCGTTAGTTATTTTAAACTAAGTAGCGGTAACAATCTTGGCTAGATTAGGCCGAGGTATTCCACGTGACAACTGTTTATAATTTTGGTATATTTAGCCCCCAAATCCTGATGGACCCCTTTAAGAGATATTGCAAGTTCTTTATTTATATATATATATAGAACTGATTAATCTTTTAGATAAACTATGATATGTACTTTCAGTGTTTTAATCACATTGATTTTAACTGCAATATTTATTAGCTCTTATTTTGGCTGAAGGCCAGGCGATTCAGCCAGGTGAGCTTATATTTACCACCAAATGTGTCAAATGTTTATCATTAGTACGCCTTAAACTAGTAGATTTATACAGGTCCTCTATGGGGTCAGTTTTAGTTGTTGTTATAAAATACAGATTTTGAATAGCATATTCTTATTGCATCCATTGACAATGTTAAAATTAGCATCATATCTTGTTATAAATAAAATAAGTGCTTTTTTCTAGGTCAATATTGTAAATTCTGTTTAGCAATACACTTGTCATCAGTGCCCCAGATAAGCAGTGTATCCTCATACTTCACTTAATTAACCCTTAACCCGCAGGCTGATCAGGGTTTACAATGTCTGGCTGCTGATCAGTAATTTTCCCCAAAACACCCCTTTGTCACTTAAATGGAATGGTCTTAATTCAAAGAAAGAACACTGCAGTCCCATTATATATATGTAGCAGGTTAAGGGTTAAATATAGTCAGTTACCCAAATAATATTCCAGACATTCGTTCCAGATACACACATATTTTTTATTCTACTTGCTTCAATGTCGGTATCTGTAAACCTTTTACGGCAATCTCACTTCTCAGAAAACGCTAAAACTCAATAAAACTTTATACATGTATTCACTTTCATTTTGTACCGACAAGTTTCATAACTCTGTCATGAACGTTGCAGATATATGCTCCTTTCAACTTATTTTTCCAATAAATAGACAAGGCTTGAAAGTCGAGCGCACTGTCATCTGACAGCTCTTGTTTCTTTTTTCGAGTTGATTATTTTCAATTATTTTTAGTTTGAAATACCATTACAGTTGCAAATGCTATCTAGGGCACTGAAGTCATTGCTAGACTTGAATAAATATCAAGAATAACGTGTATTATAAATTACATGAATGCCATCTCCGAAAGCTATCAGCGAAAACGAGCCCATAATTCTGCGAAAAGTTAATGGACCGGAACAGCATGACGAAATGATAACTAGACTTCATACTGATATATCCTACTACATCAGAAACTGTTGAGATGTTCAGGAGGTGTAGGCATATTGATTTGCTAGACTAGAATTATGATATTGAGTTACCTTCGAATTAAATCTATTGATATGTTAAAATGATTCCAATAGCAGCATAAGATATGAATTAAAAAATACTGTTTTCTTAACTCACTATAATTGTAAATTCTGTCTAGTAATATATGAAGCAGTAGTGAGGGGCATCCATGTCTTATAGACACAATTCTAGTTTCAAGTTAGATGTTGTTAATTTTGTCTAATAAAATTATATTTGTGATTACTCGACTTGAACAAAATATTGAATTGCATTCATATTGCACCAATTAACAAAGTAAAACTGCTTCCAATAACAGTATAAATTATAAATAAAAACAATTTTGTAGTTCTCTTAAGGCAATATTGTAAATTCTGTCTAGCAGTATTTATTTGTGTTGTTTTTAGACTGGAATAAAGTTGTTGAATTACACCTATAAGAAATCAGTTGACAGGGGCGTTCCTGGGGCTAATTAAGGTATACGCACCATCGAGTTTTGGATTCACAAATGTGCCTAACCCACCTATACCTTCAGTTTTTATTGCATTTTTCGCATTTTTAGCCTTTTTTATTTGTTTGCTTTAATAGCCTGTATGCACGTGCGTCAGTGCGTATGCCCAGATACGCCCCTGGTTGTCAATGTTAAACTGTTCCAATAAAACATAAAATCTTATAAATACAGATATTATCTGATCTCAATATTGTAATCAATTCAAAGCAATAAACCTCGCATTGCTAGACTAGTGTAAGGATTTTGAATAGCAATCTTCTTGCATTCATTGAAAATGTTAAAATGATTTCATTAGTGGGCAACACTTATATTTATATATACAAAGAAATGCTGTTTTCTTACCACAGTTATTTCAGCATATTTATGTGTCAATGTTAGATTTGAATAGAGATTTTGAAAACATTCATAATGCTCAGTGGTATAAATGGTGCTCATATTCAGTAGTAAAATGATTCAGTTAGCTGCATACACTGTCTAAATTATCAAACAATGGCTGAAATTATAGGTAATAATTCATGTGATGTCAGACGCTGCAGTATTCCACGAACCTGTGACTCAGGTCTTACAGATCTAGTGAATTATTTACAAACAATCTGCACAAATTATTGTTTTGCTATAAAGACTTTAAGTTCAGTCTAGGAAATATGTATTTCCATTGTTGCAAGACTAGAACAGACTACATTCCTATGATAGCATTTATTGAGACATGTTAAAATGATTCCAATAATGGAATTATTTTTTATATAAAATGAAAACAAAATCCTGTTTTCTTCAATCAAAACTGTATTAATATTCGTGTTGTTGCTAAACTTGAATAAAGATGTTGAATTGCATTCTTATTGCAACAATTGACAATGTTAACATAATTCTAATAATAGCATAACTTCTTTTAAATACAATCAAATGCTATAATATGTCTAGTAATATTTATTTGTGTTGTTGATAGACTTAAATATGTTGAATTGCATTCATATTGCATGAATTGACAAATGTTAAAATGATTCTAATATCTGCATATCATGTAAATTACAACAAAAAAATGCTGTTTTCTTCAGTTATGTTGTAATTTCTGTCTAGCAGTATTTATTTGTATTGTTGCTAGACTTGAATAAAGATTTTGAATAGCATTCATATTGCATAAATTGAAACTGTAAAAATGATTTTAATAACAGCATGACTTTTTATCAATTAAAAACAATGGCTCAAATTATAGGTAATAATTCATGTGATGTCAGACACTGCAGTGTTCCGCATACCTGTGACTCAGGTCATACAGATCTAGTGAATTATTTACCAAACACTACACAAGTTGCCTTGTTTCATATAAGAAATACCCCCGTGTGGTTCTCGGGGGCCCCGTTTGGTCACAGGGCAAAGAAAAGGGCCACTGCAGATCCCTTTGGAGGGATAGGCAGAGGGGTAGAATCCCCCAAATTCATGTTCATTTTATCATTTTTTGTTCATGTTCATTAAAGGTCTTCATCATGATCCCTGCATTGTTTCAGGTGCTATCTCGCTCGCATCAAAAGAGCAGTGGCAGAAAAACAATAACGTGGCTCCAGCGTAAATGAAGTTTCTACGATAGAATTTGCAGCAACTCTGCAGTTCAGGGTGAGAAGGTTCTAGGCCCATTTTCCATATTTGATCTCGATGTACGTGGAAGATGAGCCTGACATGTTCATGCCTTTTAGGCGCCATATAACCTTTTCATGTGTTAGTGCGCCTTAAAACCCCAATTCAATTCAATATAAGAAAGATGTTTTTCCCTTGTTGCATCACTAGAACAATGTGGACTACATTCATATAACATTTATAGGGCTCAGTCTCGATGATAGTATGTTCTAAATAAATTGAAACGGTCGTTATCATTTCGGACAAACAGTTAATTACACGGTACCTATACAAAAGTACAGGTATATAATGACGGACATCGTCTTGAGTGGTTTACACAATATAAGACATCACTGAGATTTAGCCTTGATTTATCTCTGTTGACACATGTTAATATGATTTCAATCAATGCATTTCTATTAATATAAAATTAAAAAATGCAGTTTCTTACGTCAGTATTGTCAATTCTGTCGAATAATATTTATTTATGTTGTTATTAGACTTTAATAAGATGTTGAACTGCATTCATATTGCAACAATTGACAGTGTTAGAATAATTCTAATAATAGCATAACTTCTTACAAATGCAATCAAATGCTGTTTTATGTCTAGTAAAAGTTATGTCTAGTAATATTTATTAGTGTTGCTAGACTTAAATATGTTGAATTGCATTCTTATTGCATCAACTGACAATGTTAAAATGATTCTAATGTCAGCATATCTTATGATCAGTTGAAATAAAAATGCTGTGTTTTTTTCCGTTTTGTTGTAATTTCTGTCTTGACACATGTTAAAATGATTCCAATAGAAGTTAAATTTCTTATGAATACAATACTGTCTTTTGTAAGTATTGTAAATTCTGTGAGACAATATGTGTTGTTGCTAGGCTTTTATAAATGTTTTGAATAACGTTTATATTGTATCAATTAAAAATGTTAAAATGATTTCAATAGAAGTTAAATTTCTTATAAATACAATACTGTCTCTTGTAAGTATTATAAATTCTGTCTGGCAATATTTATTTGTGTTGTTGCTAGACTTGAATAAAGGTTTTTAGTAACATTATTCCATCAGCTAAAAATGTTAAAATGATTCTAATAAAAGCATAAGGGCATATAGTGTTCCCCCAGTCTGTCCATCTTTTCTTGCGTCAGTCAGTGTGTCTGTATCGTAAACGTTGTCCAGACTTAACTTTGATAATTTTTATCCAATCTTCTCTAAACTTGGTCAAATTGTATATGGACACAATGTCTTGGCCAGGTATCCAATTAATGTCAGAAAGGCAATAGCCTTATTAAAATGTGAAGCAATAGCGGGGGCATCCATGTCCTATGGCTCAAATTATAGGTAATAATTCATGCGATGTCAGACACTGCAGAATTAGCGAACCTGTGACTCAGGTCTTACAGATCTAGTGAATTATTTACCAAACAATCTACACAAATTGTTGTTTTGCTATAAAGACATATTGTAAGTTCAGTCTAGGAAATATGTATTTCCATTGTTGCAAGACTAAAACAAACAATGTGGACTACGTTTATATAACATTTATTGACACATATTAAAATGATTCCAATATAGGCATTAATATGTATATGGAAAGAAAACAAAATGCAGTTTTCTTCAGTCAATATTGTCAATTCTGTTTAATAATATTTATTTATGTTGTTGCCAAACATTAATAAGATGTTGAACTGCATTCATATTGCAACAATTGACTATGTTAAAATAATTCTATTGGTAGCATAACTTCTTATAAATACAATCAAATGCTGTTTTATGTCTAGTAAAAGTTATGTCTAGTAATATTTATTAGTGTTGCTAGACTTAAATATATTGAATTGCATTCTTATTGCATCAACTGACAATGTTAAAATGATTCTAATGTCACCATATCTTATGATAAATTGAAATAAGAATGCTGTGTTTTTCCCCGTTTTGTTGTAATTTCTGTCTTGACACATGTTAAAATAATTTCAATAGAAGTTAAATTTCTTATAAATACAATACTGTCTCTTGTAAGTATTGTAAATTCTGTCTGGCAATATTTATTTGTGTTGTTGCTAGACTTCAATAAAGGTTTATAGTAACATTGTTGCATCAGTTAAAATTTTTAAAATGATTCTAATAAAAGCATAAGGGCATATAGTGTTCCCCTAGTCCGTCCATCTATTTTTGCGTCAGTCAGTGTGTCTGTATCGTAAAAGTTGTCCGGACTTAACTTTGATAATTTGTATCCAATCGTCTCTAAACTTGGTCAAATTGTATATGGGCACAATGTCTTGGCCAGGTATCCAGTTAATGTCAGAAAGGTAATAGCCTTATTAAAATGTGAAGCAATAGCGGGGGCATCCATGTCCTATGGCTCAAATTATAGGTAATAATTCATGTGATGTCAGACGCTGCAGTATTCCACGAACATGTGACTCAGGTCTTACAGATCTAGTGAATTATTTACCAAAAAATCTACACAGATTGTTGTTTAGCTATAAAGACATAATGTAAGTTCAGTCTAGGAAATATGTATTTTCATTGTTGCAAGACTAGAACAAACAATGTGGACTACACTTATATAACATTTATTGACACATGTTAAAATGATTCCAATAATGGCATTAATATGTATATGGAAAGAAAACAAAATGCAGTTTTCTTCAGTCAATATTGTCAGTTCTGTTGAATAATATTTATTTATATTGTTGCTTAACATTAATAAGAAGTTGAACTGCATTCATATTGCAACAGTTGACAATGTTAAAATAATTCTATTGCTAGCATAACTTCTTATAAATACAATCAAATGCTGTTTTATGTCAAGTAAAAGTTATGTCTAGTAATATTTATTAGTGTTGCTAGACCTCAATATGTTGAATTTGCATTCTTATTGCATCAACTGACAATGTTAAAATGATTCTGATGTTAGAATATCGTATGATAAATTGAAACACAATGCTGAGTTTTCTTCAGTTTTGTTGTAATTTCTGTCTTGTCACATGTTAAAATGATTCCAATAGAAGTTAAATTTCTAATGAATACAATACTGTCTTTTGTAAGTATTGTAAATCCTGTGAGACAATATGTGTTGTTGCTAGGCTTTTATAAAGGTTTTGAATAACATTTATATTGCATCAATTAAAAATGTTAAAATTAATCTAATAAAAGCATAACTTTTTATGCCCCCACCATTCTTCGATTGGTGGAAGGGCATATAGTGTTATCCCTGTACGAGCATCTATGTCAAAAATGTTGTCCAGACTCTGACTTTGGTAATTGTTATCCAATCTTCTCTAAACCTAGTCAAATTGTTTATGGGCCCAGTGTCTTGTCCAGGTTTTATAATCGGCCCCATGGCCTAGACAATTCCAGAGTTATGCCCCTTGGAATAGTAAAAATTCACAAAATGTTGTCTGGACTATGGGTAATTGTTATCCAATCTTCTCCAAAACGTGGGTCAAATTGTATATGGGCACACTGTCTTGGCCAGGTATCCAATTAATGTCAGAAAGACAATAGCCTTATTAAAATGTGAAGCAATAGCAGGGGCATCCATGTCCTATGGCTCAAATTATAGGTAATAATTCATGTGATGTCAGACACTGCAGTATTTGCGAACCTGTGACTCAGGTCTTACAGATCTAGTGAATTATTTACCAAACTATCTACACATGGTTAGTTCAGTCTAGGAAAATGTATTTCCATTGTTGCAAGACTAGAACAAACAATGTGGACTACACTTATATAAACTTTATTGACACATGTTAAAATGATTCCAATAATGGCATTAATATGTATATGGAAAGAAAACAAAATGCAGTTTTCTTCAGTCAATATTGTCAATTCTGTTGAATAATATTTATTTATGGTGTTGCCAAGCACTAATAACATGTTGAACAGCATTCATATTGCAACAATTGACAATGTTAAAATAATTCTATTGATAGCATAACTTCTTATAAATACAATCAAATGCTGTTTTATGTCTGGTAAAAGTTATGTCTAGTAATATTTATTAGTTTTGCTAGACTTAGATATGTTAAATTGCATTACTATTGCATCAACTGACAATGTTAAAATGATTCTAATGTCAGCATATCTTATGATAAATTGAAACAAAATGCTGAGTTTTCTTCCGTTTTGTTGTAATTTCTGTCTTGACACATGTTAAAATGATTCCAATAGAAGTTAAATTTCTTATGAATACAATACTGTCTTTTGTAAGTATTGTAAATTCTGTGAGACAATATGTGTTGTTGCTAGGCTTTAATAAAGGTTTTGAATAACGTTTATATTGTATCAATTAAAAATGTTAAAATGATTCTAATAAAAGTATAACGTTTTATGCCCCCGCCATTCGAAGAATGGTGGAAGGGCATATAGTGTTACCCCTGTACGAGCATCTATGTCAAAAATGTTGTCCAGACTCTGACTTTGGTAATTGTTATCCAATCTTCTCTAAACCTAGTCAAATTGTTTATGGGCCACATGTCTCGACCAGGTTTTATAATCGGCCCCTAGGCCTCGGCAATTCCAGAATTATGCCCCTTGGAATAGTAAAAAATCACAAAATGTTGTCTGGACTATGGGTAATTGTTATCCAATCTTCTCCAAAACTTGGTCAAATTGTATATGGGCATAATGTCTTGGCCAGGTATCCAATTAATGTCAGAAAGGCAATAGCCTTATTAAAATGTGAAGCAATAGCAGGGGCATCCATGTCCTATTCTCAAATTATAGGTAATAATTCATGCGATGTCAGACACTGCAGTATTCACGAACCTGTGACTCAGGTCTTACAGATCTAGTGAATTATTTACCAAACAATCTACACAAATTGTTGTTTTGCTATAAAGACATATTGTAAGTTCAGTCTAGGAAAATGTATTTCCATTGTTGCAAGACTAGAACAAACAATGTGGACTACACTTATATAACATTTACTGACACATGTTAAAATGATTCCAATAATGGCATTAATATGTATATGGAAAGAAAACAAAATGCAGTTTTCTTCAGTCAATATTGTCAATTCTGTTGAATAATATTTATTTATGTTGTTGCTTAACATTAATAACATGTTGAACTGTATTCATATTGCAACAGTTGACAATGTTAGAATAATTCTATTGCTAGCATAACTTCTTATAAATACAATCAAATGCTGTTTTATGTCTAGTAAAAGTTAGGTCTAGTAATATTTATTAGTGTTGCTAGATGTTAAAATTGCATTCTTATTGCATCAACTGACAATGTTAAAATGATTCTAATGTCAGCATATCATATGATAAATTGAAACAAAATGCTGAGTTCCCCATTTTGTTGTAATTTCTGTCTTGACAAATGTTAAAATGATTCCAATAGAAGTTAAATTTCTTATGAATACAACACTGTCTTTTGTAAGTATTGTAAATTCTGTGTGGCAATATTTATGTGTTGTTGCTAGTAGACTTTAATAAAGGTTTTGAATAACATTCATATTGCATCAATTAAAAATGTTAAAATGATTCTAATAAAAGCATAACGTTTTATGCCCCCGCCATTCGAAGAATGGTGGAAGGGCATATAGTGTTACCCCTGTGCGAGCATCTGTGTCAAAGATGTCCAGACTCTGACTTTGGTAATTGCTATCCAATCTTCTCTAAACCTAGTCAAATTGTATATGGGCCCAGTGTCTCGTCCAGGTTTTATAATCGGCCCCATGGCCTCGGCAGTTCTAGAGTTATGCCCCTTGGAATAGTAAAAATTCACAAAATGTCTGGACTATTACTTGGGTAATTGTTATCCAATCTTCTCCAAACTTGGTCAAATTGTATATGGGCACATAATGTTTTGGCCAGGTATCCAATTAATGTCAGAAAGGCAATAGCCTTATTAAAATGTGAAGCAATAGCGGGGGCATCCATGTCCTATGGCTCAAATTATAGGTAATAATTCATGCGATGTCAGACACTGCAGTATTCGCGAACCTGTGACTCAGGTCTTACAGATCTAGTGAATTATTTACCAAACAATCTACATAAATTGTTGTTTTGCAATAAAGACATATTGTAAGTTCAGTCTAGGAAATATGTATTTCCATTGTTGCAAGACTACAACAAACAATGTGGACTACACTTATATAACATTTATTGACGCATGTTAAAATGATTCCAATAATGACATTAATATGTATATGGAAAGAAAACAAAATGCAGTTTTCTTCAGTCAATATTGTCAATTCTGTTGAATAATATTTATTGATGTTGTTGCTAAACATTAATAACATGTTGAACTGCATTCATATTGCAACAAGTGATATTGTTAAAATAATTCTATTGATAGCATAACTTCATATAAATACAATCAAATGCTGTTTTATGTCTAGTAAAAGTTATGTCTAGTAATATTTATTAGTGTTGCTAGACTTAAATATGTTGCATTGCATTATTATTGCATCAACTGACAATGGTAAAATGATTCTAATGTCAGCATATTTTACGATAAATTGAAACAAAATGCTTCGTTTCTTCCGTTTTGTTGTAATTTGTCTTGACACATGTTAAAATGATTCCAATAGAAGTTAAATTTCTTACGAATACCATACTGTCTTTTGTAAGTATTGTAAATTCTGTGAGACAATATGTGTTGTTGCTAGGCCTTTATAAAGGTTTTGAATAACATTCATATTGCATCAATTAAAAATGTTAAAATGATTCTTATAAAAGCATAACGTTTTATGCCCCCGCCATTCGAAGAATGGTGGAAGGGCATATAGTGTTAACCCTGTGCGAGCATCTGTGTCAAAAATGTTGTCCAGACTGACTTTGGTAATTGTTATCAAATCTTCTCTTAACATAGTCAAATTGTTTATGGGCGCAGTGTCTCGACCAGGTTTTATAATTGGCCCCATGGCCTCGGCAATTCCAGAGTTATGCCCCTTGGAATAGTAAAAATTCACAAAATGTCTGGACTATGGGTAATTGTTATCCAATCTTCTCCAAAACTTGGTCAAATTGTATATGGGCAGAATGTCTTGGCCAGGTATCCAATTACTGTCAGAAAGGCAATAGCCTTATTAAAATGTGAAGCAATAGTGGGGGCATCCATGTCCTATTCTCAAATTATAGGTAATAATTCATGCGATGTCAGACACTGCAGTATTCGCGAACCTGTGACTCAGGTCTTACAGATCTAGTGAATTATTTACCAAACAATATACACAAATTTTTGTTTTGCTATAAAGACATATTGTAAGTTCAGTCTAGGAAAATGTATTTCCATTGTTGCAAGACTAGAACAAACAATGTGGACTACACTTATATAACATTTACTGACATGTTAAAATGATTCCAATAATGGCATTAATATGTATATGGAAAGAAAACGAAATGCAGTTTTCTTCAGTCAATAGTGTCAATTCTGTTGAATAATATTTATTTATGTTGTTGTTTAACATTAATAACATGTTGAACTGCATTCATATCGCAACAATTGACAATGTTAAAATAAATCTATTGCTAGCATAACTTCTTATAAATAAAATCAAATGCTGTTTTATGTCTAGTAAAAGTTATGTCTAGTAATATTTATTAGTGTTGCTAGATGTTAAATTGCATTCTTATTGCATCAACTGACAATGTTAAAATGATTCTAATGTCAGCATATCATATGATAAATTGAAACAAAATGCTGAGTTCCCCATTTTGTTGTAATTTTTGTCTTGACACATGTTAAAATGATTCCAATAGAAGTTAAATTTCTTATGAATACAATACTGTCTTTTGTAAGTATTGTAAATTCTGTGTGGCAATATTTATGTGTTGTTGCTAGACTTTAATAAAGGTTTTGAATAACATTTATCTTGCATCAATTAAAAATGTTAAAATGATTATAATAAAAGCATAACGTTTTATGCCCCCGCCATTCGAAGAATGGTGGAAGGGCATATAGTGTTACCCCTGTGCGAGCATCTGTGTCAAAGATGTTGTCCAGACTCTTTGACTTTGGTAATTGTTATCCAATCTTCTCTAAACCTAGTCAAATTGTTTATGGGCCCAGTATCTCGTCCAGGTTTTATAATCGGCCCCATGGCCTCAGCAATTCCAGAGTTATGCCCCTTGGAATAGTAAAAATTCACAAAATGTTGTCTGGACTATTACTTGGGTAATTGTTATCCAATCTTCTCCAAACTTGGTCAAATTGTATATGGGCACATAATGTTTTGGCCAGGTATCCAATTAATGTCAGAAAGGCAATAGCGGGGACATCCATGTCCCTTGGCTCAAATTATAGGTAATAATTCATGTGATGTCAGACACTGCAGTATTCGCGAACCTGTGACTCAGGTCTGACAGATCCAGTGAATTATTTACCAAACAATCTACATAAATTGTTGTTTTGCAATGAAGACATATTGTAAGTTCAGTCTAGGAAATATATCGGCAATTCCAGAGTTATGCCCCTTGGAATAGTAAAAATTCACAAAAATTACTTTGGTAATTGTTATCCAATCCTCCAAACTTGGTCAAATTGTATATGGGCACAATGTGTCAGCTAAGTTCGATAATCAGAACCATCGCCACAGTAATTCCAGATTTATGCCCCTTGGGATAGTAAAAAATCACCCCAAAAAAATCAGAAAGGTAATTTCCTTATTAATATGTGAAGCAATATCAGGGGCATCCATGTTCTATGGACACACTTGTTAGAAATTAAAAACTATGGCTCTGATTATAGATAATTATTCATGCGATGTCAAACGATGCAGTATTACGTGAACCTGTGACTGTCGGGTCGTACAGATCTAGTGTATTGTTACCAAACAATCTACACAAAGTGTTGCTATGAAAACATTATTGTAAGTTCAGTCTTGGAAATATGTATTTCCATTGTTGCAAGACTAGAACAAATAAACTGCACTACAATCATATAACATTTATCAACACATGTTACATGTCAAACTGATTCCAATAACAGCATCACCTTTTATATAAAAATGAAGAAGAAAAAAAATGGAAATGCAATTTTCTTCAGTCAATATTGTAAATTCTGTCGAGGAATATTAATTTGTGTTGTTCCTTGACTTGAAAAACTAAAGATTTTGAATTGCATCACATGACAATGCTAAAATGATTCCAGTAACAGTAAAGCTTCTTATAATTTATTAATATAAACGAATGTAACAGTTGTTTTCCTAAAGTCAGTTTTGTAAATTCTGTCTAGCAATATTGGTGTTGTTCCTAGACTTGAATAAAGGTTTTAAATAACATTCATACTGTATGAATTGAACATGTTAGCCCTTAACCCGCTACATATATATAATGGACTGTTCTTTCTTTGAATTAAGACTATTCCATTTATCTGACAAAGGGGTGTTTTGGGGGAGATGACTGATCAGCAGCTGGACATTGTAAAGACTGATCAGCTGGCGAGTTACTCATTATTATTATATTGCAGTCCTGCTTAGCAGGTTAATGGTTAACATGATTCCAGTAATATATATCGTACTTCCATTAATTACAAAGATTGCTATTTTGCTATAAAGACAATATTGTAAGTTCAGTTGAGCAATATTGATGTTTAGAACACAGATTTTGATCTGCATTTACATAGAATTAATAGACAATGTTTAAATGATTCCAATAGAAGCATTACTATTTATAAATACACAAAAATGCTACTTTTTTTCGTCTCAATTTTGTAAATTTTGTATAGCAATACCTTTATCTTTAGCTTGACTGTTCAAAGAATAAGAGAGCTATGTAAGACTGTGGTATCAGTGTCACTTTCTACCTCCAGTTTTGCATGTAGACTGTTTATGGTTCCATATCTTACATTTCTTGTCCTAGCTCAACCAAATCTGGTTATGGGCTTCCTTATAAATATTTCTAGACCTAAAACCAGGTTCTATAACAAATTATTTCCCCTTTTATACTTAGAAAAAATTGGTTCAAGTTTTGTATTTAAGCTTGTCAACTTTATAATAGTCTTTTTCATCATATCTCAGAATCCCCCTAAAAGAATTCAGTAAAACATCACATAATTTGTATGTCACTGTCAGTACTTGTGGAGATGAGTGCCATAATTCTGTCTTGCAATTAAGCAGAAATATGCACTTAAACTTAGTTTCCCAAAAGATAGACAGTTTCCCAAAAGATAGACAAGGCCTTGAAAGACGAGCGTCTGTACTGACAGGCAGTGCCTCTTGTTTTCTTAGAAATAAAATTGTAAATTAAATTTAGCAATATTTAGTGTTTGTTAAATGTATCAATACAAAAAATGCTGTTTTTCTATAAAGATTTATACATGATGAAAATATGGTTATGAAATTATGGTTAGATTATAAACTAGATTATGTGTATATTTTTTTTTTTACTAAACATATATAAAAAAGGTAAAAACGGTGTTCAAAATGCAAATTATTATGACATATATAAAATTAACCTTCAATTTATTGGCCCCATATGGTATCCGGGCAAAGAATAAGGCCACTACAGATCCCGTTAGAGGGGGGGGGGGAGGGGGAGAACCCCAAAATTCATGTTCATTTTCTCATTTTTTATTGATGCTCAGGGTCTTCATCATGACCCCTGTATTATTTCAGGTGACATCTCGTTCAAATCACTAGAGCAGTGGCAGAAAAGCAATAAACAAATCCATATTTTATCTTGATGTACATGGAGGATGAGCCTGGCGTGTTCATTCCTGTTAGGCGTCATATAACCTTTCATGTGTTGGTGCGCCTTAAAACCCAATTCATTTAAAAAAAAAAAATATTTTAAGATTACATGATTTAAAGATAGTTAAGATTTAAAGGGTCCTTGAAATGGATTATTATATGGAGTTTATGTGCATCATTAACATGTAAAATATTGGGGTGGGGATAGGGGTTGGGGTGGAATCTGTTTTACAAGAGCCATGCACTGCCCGAGCATATTATTGTTCTATCTAAACTTGTGTAACATAGCATGATAAGCAGATAATACAATTTCTTATGCCCTGCACCATGATAGTGGATTGGCATTTAAATAAATATGAAAAAGGGGTCCCTTGGAAGCAACAAACACAAACAAGGGAGATAAATAGCAGACTCAGTTTTATTGTCTCTGTTTATGATATAAGATTCAAATGCGGTCCCGTGTATCGGTCTATCCTCCGAGCACGTTAAAGAACCATAGGAATCTATCCGATAATAAGAGTAGGGCACGGTTCCTGGTTTCCTATGTATCCTTCCCCTCTCTCTACTGCGTTGATGAGCCGTTAACCAACATTCAAATAAATAAATAAATAAGGTTCAAGCACCTCTTCTGGGCTTCTACCTTAAAGACACAAAGATTTGGCCCATTGATCCCAAAGGACCAGTAAGTAAACAACTGCTGATTTGTAGTCCGGGAAACATTTTACAACTGCCACAGAGCACTAAAGTTCTCTGAAGGTCATTCACTTCTTATGTCTTTTTACAGCTGCCACACAGCGTTACCCTGTCTACTCTCCATGTATGTACTTCTTTCGGATGGTGGGAGGTATACAGTACTGGTTGTACACAGGAAATGTTTGTGGTTGTCTCCACTACTAAAAGATTGACTGTCATATATAGCCTAAAATGTGCTGAAAATGACTTAAAACAATATTCAACCAACCAACCAACCATTTGTGTACCTCACACCTCTGCTTAGGTTAAGGTTTCTCTTGGTCTGTTTTATAAGTCATTCCTACACTCTGCAGATACATCTGTGCAACTTCTACATGATAACATGATTGACCTTGACCTTCTTTTTTACACCAGTGATTCTAGTTACATTTTGCATTAGATTTGTATCAGATTGGCAAACTTTTAAATTACATCATGCTCCCAGCAGCTCTTGGATATAGTAATGACCTCCATCCGTTCTTGCTGAGGTACCCTTCTGTGACTTTTTATGTGTAAAATCTTTTCTTCATTGGCAATTTTTGCACCTGTGCCTACTCACAGAAGAAATTGTGTTCGTTGAAATGGATACCCATTTTGTGTCGCCTATTCAGAATGGCTGATTCCAATAATAGCATACCCTCTTATACACTAAAAAACAATATCTCGATTTATATAATAATAATTCACTCAAGGTCAGATGCTGCAGTATTCCATGAACATGTGACTCGGGTCTTGCAGATCTAGTGAACAATTACCTTACAATCTACAAACATTGCTGTTTTAGGCCCATTTTGTGTCCTCTTCATAACTCTTGCATGCATTGGGAGATTTCAGAGTAATTTGGTATGTTTACCAACACTCATGTCGGTATCTTAACGTCAAGCTAAATCACCCTAAAGGCCATCTACTTTTTGTATGCTTATGGTAAAGTCCATTTTGTCTCCGATTTACAATGCTTGCAGGCAAGGAGTGATTTTAGAATGACACGCAACCCATTTACTCATCTCATCAAAATGATGTCCAGAACCCAAAACCCATGTCAGTATCAAGACTGCAGAGCCAAACACCCATGTCAGTATCTTCAAGGTAAAGGTCAATCTGAAGGCCATTCACTTCTGATATGTCTATAGTAAGGCCCATTTCTCATCTGCTCTAATAGTACTTTATGCATGGAAGGATTGCTCATCTCGTCAAGACTGTGCAGAGCCTAACACCCATGTAGGTATTTTCAAGGTCAAGGTCACTCTGAAGGCCATTCACTTCTGATATGTCTTTAGTAAGGCCCATTTCTCATCTGCTCTAATAGTACTTCATGCATGGAAGGATTGCTCATCTCATCAAGACTGCAGAACCCAACACCCATGTCAGTATCTTCAAGGTCAAGGTCACTCTGAAGGCCATTCACCGCCTGTACGTTATAGTAAGGCCAAATTAGTGTCCACTTCATAACTCTTGCATGCATGAAGGTATTTCATAATAACTAGGCACATTTAATTATCTCAAGAGGATTTGCAGAACTTGACACCCATGTCGGTATCTTCAGGGTCAAGGTCACTCTGAAGGCCATTCACTTCTGATATGCCTATAGTACGGCCCTTTTCATGCTGCTCCAGAACTTATTGCATCCATGGAAAGATTTCGGAATAAGGTAGCACATTTACTCATCTCATCAATACAGTGTGCCAAATCCAACCCCATGTCAGTATCTTTAAGAACAAGGTCACTCTGAAGGCCATTCTCTTCTTGTAAGCCTATAGTCCCATCTTGTGTCCAATTTACAACACTTGCATGCATGGAAAATAACATGGCACATAATTAAACTCATCTCATCAGGACGATATGCGGAACCCAACACCATGTCGCTATTTTAAACAGCTGCTCTTCTGATTAATTGAAAAAAACTGTGTTTTCTTTAGTTATATTGTAATCTGTCAAATATTTTTTTTGTGTTTCTAGATTTGTATATTAGTTTTATGCTTCCACCACCGAATGTCATGTCCATCCGTCTGTCCGCCTTGGCAGGTTTGTGTGTCTGTCTCCTCACATACATTTCAACCAATTGTTTCGAAACTTTATAGGATGCTTACCTATGATGTCAAGATATGCATATAGATTCAGCGTCAAAAGCGACCTTGTATTGCCAGAATTATAAACCCTTTTTTCTTAAAATGTTTATGTTTTCCACTGATTGTTTTCATTGGGGAATGGACACATTTTAAGTTTTGAACATTAATATTTGCTCTAATTGACGGTGGTAAAATGATTCCAATAACAGCAAACCCTCTTATAAACTATAAAACAATGGCTCTAATTACATATAGTAATAATTCACGTGATGTCAGATGCTGCAGTATTCCGCAAACATGTGACTCAGGTCCTACAGATCTAGTGAATAATTATCACACAATCTACACAAATTCTGTTTTGCTACAGAGACATTATTGTCTGAAGGCCATTCACTTCTGATATGTCTATAGTAAGGCCCATTTCTTGTCCACTCTAATTGTACTTCATGCATGGAAAGATTGCTCATCTCATCAAGACTGTGCTGAGCCGAACACCCATGTCAGTATCTTCAAGGTCAAGGTCAATCTGAAGGCCATTCACCTCTTATATGTCTATAGTATGGCCAATTAAGTGTCCACTTCATAACTCTTGCATGCATGGATGGAGGATTGCAAAATAAATGGGCACATTTATTCATCTATAGTAAGGCCCATTTTGTGCCCACTCCAGAACTCTTGTATCCATAGAAGTATTTTTGAAATAAAAATGGCACTTTTACTCAAGTCATCAGGATGATATGCAGAACCTAGCACCCATGTCAGTATTTTAATCTGATCAATTGAAAAAAAAGGCTGTTTTCTTTACTTATTTTGTATATTCTGTCTAACAATATTTTTTGTGGTGTTACTAGACTTGAATAAAGATTTTGAATAACATTTATATTGCTCCATTTGACTATGTTAAAATTATTCAAATAACAGAATACCTCTTATAAACTATCAAACAATGGCCCTAACTATATCGTAATCATTCACGCGATGTCAGACGCTGCAGTATTCCACGAACATGTGACTCAGGTCCTACAGATCTACTGAATAATTACCACACACTCTACACAAATTGCTGTTTTACTATCGAGACATTATTATGTTCTCTGAAGGTTGTTCACTTCTTATATGCCTATAATTATAAGGCCTATTTCTCATCTTGCACTGCATGCATTCAGGTATTATCTCATCAAGACAGTGTGCAGAACTCAACACCCATGTCAGTATCTTCAATGTTAAGGTCATCCTGAAGGTCATTCACTTCTTATATGTCTATAGGAAGGCCCATTCTCTTCTGCTCTAATAGTACTTCATGCATGGAGGGATTGCTCATTTCATCAAGACTGTGTAGAGCCCAACACCCTTGTCAGTATCTAACAACCATGTCTGGCCATCTGGCCGTCCAGACGTATGTACGAGTGCCCGTCCTGAAAAGTTTCTGTTTCTATCTACTTCCACACTTCTCACCTTCTCCCACCTTTCTTAACTGATTGTTTTAAAACTTTACAGGATGCTTACCTATGATTTCAAGATGTGCCTATATATTCTGCGTCAACATCAACCTTGTATTACTGGAATTGTGGCTCTTTTTTCTTTGTGGCGCAGTTGGTAGCGCGGCGGTTTTGTAACCGGAGGCCCCGGGTTCAATCCTTCGTGGTGCCACTGAGTTTCGTCGGTGTGTTCTTGGACAAGACACTTTCCCTTAGCCTCGTCAGTCAGATGGGGACGTAAACCGGGCGGTCCCGTGTATTGCTCTATCCTCCGTGCATGTTAAAGAAGGAATCTATTTGATAATAAGAGTAAGGCACGGTTCCTGGATTCCTATGTATCCTTCCCCAGTCTCTGGGGTGGCTCTAAATAACCTATACTGTGTTGATGAGCCGTTAAACAACTTTCAATTCAATTTAAATTTTCCGTTGGCTCTTCAATGAGGACAACCATGTCCCACGGACACATTCTTAGATTTGAATAACATTCATATTGCTCCAGTTGACAATATTAAAATGATTCCAATAACAGCATACCCTCTTATAAACTATCCAAGAATGGCTCGAATTATATGGTAATAATTCATGCGATATGAGACCTACAGTATTCTGCGAACATGTAACTCAAGTCCTACAGATCTAGTGAGTAATTACCACACAATCTTCACAAATTGCTGTTTTGCTATCAAGACATTATTGTAAGTTTTCTGATGGTCATTCACTTCTTATATGTCTATTATAAGGCCTATTTCTCATCTGCTCTAATAGTACTTCATGCATGGAGGGATTGCTCATCTCATCAAGACTGTGCAGTGTCATTATCTTCAAGGTCAAGGTCACTCTGAAGGTCATACACTTCTTTTATGCCTATTGTAAGGACCATCTTTTCATGACCACTTAATAACTCTTGCATGAATAGAGGGATTTCAAAATATGTTCACATATTGACTGATCTGATCAAGACAATTGGCAGAACCCAACTCTTATGTCAGTATCTTTAAGGTCAGGGTCACTATGAAGGATGTTCACTTCCTTTATGTCTATAGTAAGGTCCATTTTGTACCCGCTCCAGAACTCTTGTATCTATAGAAAGATTTCAAAATAACATGGCCCATTTACTCATCCAATCAGGATGATATGCAGAACCTAGCACCCATGTCAATATTTTTGTGTTGCTTTACTTGAATAAAGGTTTTGAATAACATTAATATTGCTCCAGTTGACAATGTTAAAATGATTCCAATAACAGCATACCCTCTTCTTAACTATTAAAGAATGGCTCTAATTGTATGGTAATAATTCATGCGATGTCAGATGCTGCAGTATTCCATGAACATGTGACGCAAGTCCTACAGATCTAGTGAATAATTATGAAACTATCTACACAAATTGCTGTTTTGCTATTGAGACATTATTGTAAGTTCTCTGAAGGCCATTCACTTCTTAAATGTCTATAGTAAGGCCCATGTTATGCCTGCACCAAAACTCTTGCATCCATGGAAGGAGTTCAAAGTAACTTATTCAGATAAATAAAACTTACTCATCTATTAGGATGACCTGCAGACCCCAACACGGGTCTGTATCTTCAAGGTCAAGGTCATCAATGTCATATTCTTTTTATTATATAATACGGCCGATTTTGTGTCGCATGCTTTGAGTGATGGCACAAATACATATCTCATCTTGACAACCTACAAACCCCCACCCCTCTGCACACCGCCCGCCCCACACATACACATGCATGCCCGAGCCTCTGTGATCCATGTGTGTCAACACCGCCAGCATTTTTTTTTCTTTCTTCTCTTTGTTTTCTTCAACTGTTGGACCTACCATCGAAAAACGATGTGGATATTAGGACCAGCAAAAAGAGGTGTGCATATATACTGTCATTGTTGGAATTCAACAATTTCTGCCTTATGTATTTTAATTGCGACATCTTGTAATGTTTTTCACTCGTGTCCTATTCTCACAAAACTGCAAGACATCATAGCCTGGCACAACTGTGGACATAATCACCAGGACGTAGATGTATATATATCTTCTGTGTTTGATTTTGACATTTCTGAGTTGTGGACCCTTTTGTACTTTTAAATCACAAAGTCTGTTAATGTTTCTTGCATCTCTTATTCTTTTACACCTTAAAAAAAAGACTAGTCTCTCCAAACTGTATGTATCTGCTCACCAGCATGTAGAGGTGTGCAGGAGTTATAATTGTCCTCAACCAAGAAAACAAGGTCAAAAGTAGGTTTCTGCTCAATATTTGATATTAAACAGCAGAGCTACAGCCCTTGTTTTAATAAAACAATGCTACATTATTATTTTTTTATCAGATCTTCAAACATGGTGAAAATATATTAATAAGCTGTTTATTTTAAAAACGATATGTTTTCTTTTGTAGATGAATCCGCAGAAATGAGATGGAGAACAAACACCTTTGCCAGTAGACATTAGATGGAGTGAACTTCAATTTAATATTAAAATTAACATTTACACACTCTTTAATGTATTATACCAAATAGTGGTCATCTCATCTTCAGGATTTTATTGAAAGTGGACAATGACCTTCATCATAAAATCATTAATGGCCTTGGTCACAATATCGTTCATGCGTATGAACGCTTTTAATGTTTCAGTTCTTAAGACATTTCATATATTTTCACTATTCAAACTTTTTATTTATACATATTAACTAACTTTACATAATCCTTCTAGAAGTAACTTAGGTCTATAAATTGACATTCCTAGATCTTGAAGCCACAGATGTTTTTATGGCGCTCGATTGGTTCTGCTACCAGACGTTAGATGGCGAATGAACCCAGCTGGTTTGAATAGCAAAGATACCTCCTGAATTTTATGCTGAGCCTCAGAGAAAGGTTAGGAGCTTTTCTTACAAACTATATCATTGTAAATTGTAGTATAGGTGAGGCAGATGGTATGATGTTATTGATTTTAAAAACATATATGAACAAGAAATGTCACAGTAAGTGACAAATGCCCCCGAAGTGACCTGTAAGTGTGACCTTGACCTTGGAGCAATATGAAACCAACAGATATATTTAAAAATAAAACTTTGATCTCTAAGTGTGACCTTGACCTTGGAGCCACGGACCTGGATTTTGTGCGCGACACGTCGTCTTGTTGTGGTGAGCAATTGTTCGAAGTTATTTGAAAATCAATCCATTATTGTCAGAGTTATAAAGCGGACAAGAGTGTACAGACAAACGGATTTTGACCTTTGACCTTTAAGTGTGACCTTGATTTTGGAGCCACGGACCTGGATTTTGTGCGCGACACGTCGTCTTGTTGTGGTGAGCAATTGTGCGAAGTTATTTGAAAATCCGTCCATTATTGTCAGAGTTATGAAGCGGACACGAGTGTACAGACGAACGGACAGACAGTGCGATTACTATATGCCACCCTTCGGGGTCATAAAAATCAATAAAAATATTAAAAAAAAAAAAATCAAACACAATAAAAATGAAATAACATAAAATTTTAATATTTTTTTTTCGCGACACGTCTTGTTGTGGTGAGCAATTGTGCGAAGTTATTTGAAAATCCGTCGATTATTGTCAGAGTTATGAAGCGGATACGATTGTATAGACGAACGGATTTTGAACTTTGATCTCTAAGTGTGACCTTGACCTTGGAGCCACGGACCTGGATTTTGTGCACGACACGTCGTCTTGTTGTGGTGAGCAATTGTGCGAAGTTATTTGAAAATCCGTCCATTATTGTCAGAGTTATGAAGCGGACACGAGTGTACAGACGAACGGACAGACAGTGCGATTACTATATGCCACCCTTCGGGGTCATAAAAATCAATAAAAATATTAAAAAAAATAAAATCAAACACAATAAAAATGAAATAACATAAAATTTTAATATTTTTTTTTCGCGACACGTCTTGTTGTGGTGAGCAATTGTGCGAAGTTATTTGAAAATCCGTCGATTATTGTCAGAGTTATGAAGCGGATACGATTGTATAGACGAACGGATTTTGAACTTTGATCTCTAAGTGTGACCTTGACCTTGGAGCCACGGACCTGGATTTTGTGCACGACACGTCGTCTTGTTGTGGTGAGCAATTGTGCAAAGTTATTTGAAAATACCTCCATTATTGTCAGAGTTATGAAGCGGACACGAGTGTACAGACGAACGGATTTTGACCTTTGATCTCTAAATGAGACATTGACCTTGGAGCCACGGACCTGGATTTTGTGCGTGACATGTCGTCTTGTTGTGGTGAGCAATTGTGCAAAGTAATTTGAAAATCCGTTGATTATTGTCCAAGTTATGAAGCGGAGACGATTGTATAGACCAACGGATTTTGAACTTTGATCTCTAAGTGTGACCTTGACCTTGGAGCCACGGACCTGGATTTTGAGTGCGACACGTCGTCTTGTTATGGTGAGCAATTGTGCGAAGTTATTTGAAAATCGTCCATTATTGTCCGAGTTATGAAGCGGACACGAGTGTATAGACGAACGGAATTTGACCTTTGACCTCTAAGTGTGACCTTGACTTTGGAGCCACTGACCTGGTTTTTGTGCCCTTTGGGGGCATAAAAAAAATAATTCAATCAAACAAACAATAAAAATCAAAGAAAAAAAAATAAAGAAAAAAAAAAAGTTTTTTTTTTTTTTTTTTCTTCTTTTTTTTTCAATCCAACAAGGCATTTAGGAGGAGTAGCACCGACAAGAAATTAAAAAAAAAATGTCAAGGGGCCGTAACTCCATCAAAAATCAACGAACCGCAAAAAAATGCAATAGGCACCGCAATGCTTCCTGCTAACACGGCGTTAACACCAAAAAAAAATTAATCAAGAAATGTCACAGTAAGTGACAGACCTGTAAGTGTGACCTTGACCTTGGAGCAATATGAAACCAACAGATATATTTAAAAAAAAAATCAAAAAAAAAAATCAAACAATAAAAATAAAAAATAAAAAAATAATAATAAGGCCAAACAAAATGAATTCTCTGTTTCCGCTAACCCGACCGACCCTATTTTTTCCCGCCGACCCTACAGTTTTTTTCACCGTTTTTGTAACACACGGTGACAATATTTTTTGGAAAAAATCGTTGTAGGATCTGTCGAGTTTGTCCTTAATTTTGACGACATGGCAACAAGTTTACTGCTCAGTGCTCGAAAAGTAGGATAGCCCGACGCCCGGGGTCCTCGAAATCCATTCCGAGCCTGTCTCATTTTACAGACAATGAGCCCGTCGGGCCCGTCTAAAAAAAAAATCCCCAAAATCTTACTTGATCTCAAGATCCTCAAGACAAAATACTCCCATGTGTATTGTGAACTGTGAAAACACTTGCAATAAAGTAATTAAAATATGTTGTACACACATGAAACAATAAGAAGTTTGAATATTTTGCCTGGCTTAGTATCGGCAGTTTGTCACAACTGAGATCGACAATTATTGACATAAAACTACATTATCCTGCTATTAGGGTTGTTTTCTTTCCACTTTGATAAGAAATACCATTTTTGTCATTCAAAACACATTAATGCATGGATTTTTTTTGGAATTGATGGTATTTCGATTGAATGTTTGTGAAATGTTCGGGCCGTAAAAATGCGATGTCATAGTAGTTCGGATGGTACAAAATTTCGGATATTTTTTTTACATAATCGAATAAGAAAACATGTCCTTTACAAATACATGTTGGTGGAAAGAAAAGAAATATATGTATAAATACAGATATAAAGTATATTTCTATTCATTATTTAAGGTGTAAGGAGTTCCAGGAATCCTACTTTTAAATGAATTCTAGTCGAGGCTCCTAATTCTTTAACTTGGAGAAAGTGGTGACAAGAAGAAAAATATAGCCAGAGGAGGCCCTAATTTTCTATATAATGTAAAAGAATATCTATTATTTTGGTTGTTATTGGATAAAGAAATTTTGAGTCATTTAAATCTCAACTTTTTTCGTGATAGTCTGGTGCCTGATCTAGCTCATTTAATATTGAACTTGTTCGAAAGGTTATGGATTTTTTTTTTTTTAAATATTTTGATGTTTATTTTAGGGTGAAATTAAGAGACAACTCTTTTTTAAACTTGTATATATTCATTTATTAAATTCAGTTAAAGACATTTTCTATAGTTTTTTCTGCATAACAGATTTTCTTTAAACTTTTTGTACAGTAAGTCTGTTATATATATAGACAGAAAAGGCAAAAATAATGGTAGGTCACGATGCTTGTTAAAATTTTAAAAAATAATTTGTAATGCCACCGTCATGTCAATCTGTCGAAAAAGTTGAACAAGTCCATAAAATAGCTAAATAAGACATTTTTGAAGTCTAATCATTTATTCATTGGTCACAATTCTGCTAAAATTGTATTAAAGTAAAGAACATTTAATTACAATAACATTTAAAGCTCATCTTTATGTAAAACCTATATTTTTTTACAAAATCTGTTGAGACCATTACCACAATTTATGCACAAATTAGCCCATAATGATACAATTTCCTTTTTTTTAGCTCGACTATTCGAAGAATAAGAGAGCTTATGTAATCACCACAGGGTCGGCGTCGGCGTCAGCGTTGTCGTCGGCATTGGCGTCCCACATCAAGGTTTGCGTGTAAACTGTGTTTACAAGTCTATATCTCTTACATTTCTTATCCTAACACAACCAAATTTGGCCATGTGCTTCCTTATAGCATTATCTTGAGGGCTGCGTAAGCAATTTTGGTTCCTGTAACCCATGGGCTCCCATGGAACCCAAATTATGATAGCCCATAAAATGTGTCCCATTTCACATCAAATTTTGCGTGTAAGCTGTGTTTACAAGTCTATATCTCTTACAATTCTTACCCTAGCACAACCAAATTTGGCCATTAGCTTCCTCATAGCATTATCTTAAGGGCTGCTTAAGTAATTTTGGTTCCTGTAACCCCTGGGCTCCCATGGAACCCAAATTCTTCAAATGAGTCTGTTTCACATCAAATTTTGCGTGTAAGCTGTGTTTACAGGTATATATCTCTTACATTTCTTGTCATAGCTGAACTAAATTTTGGAATTGGTTTCCTTATAGTCTGTTGTAAAGGGCTGGATAAATAATTTTGTCTTCTGCAAATTCTGGGCTCCCATGGAACCCAAATTGTGATGGCCCATAAAATGTGCAATAATGGCAGATTTAGGTTTGCATGTAAGCATGTATATATCTATAATTTTGGTTTGGGGTTTCTTATAGCAATATGCATCTTATTCATACTTCACCGATATTGGGGCACGGGCATCACACTTGTTTTTTAGCTCTACTGATCAGAGATCAGCAGAGCTTATGCCGTGGTGCGGCGTCCGTCGTCCGTCTGTCCGTCTGTCCGTCCGTCTGTCCGTCCGTCTGTCTGTAAACTTTTTTTTGTAGCGACTTCTCCTCTGAAACTACCGAATGGATTTTCATGAAACTTTACAGAAATGTTGCCCATGAAGTCTAGTTGATCCTAGCAAAAATTCATGTTGATGTGAAATCCAAGATGGCCGCCAGATCTAAAAATAGGTTTTTAAAAAACAAGTTTGTAGCGACTTCTCCATGAAAACTTTAAGTGGTATTGATATGGGACTTTTTCTAAAATGATCAGCATGACATGATGTTGGTCCTTGTTGAAAATCGTTTTGATTCGACGTTAAACATGGCTGCCAGTGGCCATCTTTGTTTACATAGAGTTATATAATGAAAACTTGTAGCAACTACTCCTCTGAAACTACTTGACGGATTTTCATGAAACTTCACAGGAATGTTGCTCTTGATGTCTAATTGATCCTAGCAAAATTTCAGGTTGGCCGGAAATTCACGATGTCCGCCACGGCTAAAAATAATTTTTCAAAATACAAGTTTGTAGCGACTACTTCTTGAAAACTATAAGTGATATTGATATGGGACTTTTTCTAAAATGATCAGCATGACATGATGTTGGTCCTTGTCAAAAATCGTTTTGATTCAACGTTAAACATGGCTGCCAGAGGCCATCTTTGTTTACATACAGTTATATAGTAAAAACTTGTAGCGACTACTCCTTTGAAACTACTTGACAGATTTTCATGAAACTTTACAGGAATATTGCTCTTAATGTCTTATTGATCCTAGCAAAATTCCAGATCGGCTAGAAATTCAAGATGGCCACCACAGCTAAAAATAGATTTTTAAAAAAGAAGTTTGTAGCGACTACGTCTTGAAAACTATAAGTGATATTGATATGGGACTTTTTGTAAAATGATCAGCATGACATGATGGTTATAAGAATCAAACATTATTTTGATTCGACGTTAAACATGGCTGCCAGTGGCCATCTTTGTTTACATAGAGTTATATGATGAAAACTTGTAGCGACTACTCCTCTGAAACTACTTGACGGATTTTCATGAAACTTCACAGGAATGTTGCTCTTGATGTCTAATTGATCCTAGCAAAATTTCAGGTCGCCCGGAAATTCAAGATGGCTGCCATGGTTAAAAATAGATTTTCAAAATATAAGTTTGTAGCGACTACTAATTGAAAACTTTAAGTGATATTGATATTGGACTTTTTGTAAAATTATCAGCATGACATGATGTTGGTCCTTGTCAAAAATTGTTTTGATTCAACGTTAAACATGGCTGTCAGCGGCCATCTTTGTTTACATAGAGTTATATAATGAAAACTTGTAGCGACTATTCCTGTGAATCTACTTGACGGATTTTCATGAAACTTCACATGAATGTTGCTCTTGATGTCTAATTGATCCTAGCAAAATTTCAGGTCGGCCGGAAATTCAAGATGGCCGCCACGGCTAAAAACAATTTTTCAAAATACAAGTCTGTAGCGACTACTTCCTGAAATCAAAATCAATCAGTAGAGCTTCAAGGTCATTGACCTTTTGTTTTACTTTTTTTTTTTTTTTTTTTTTTTACATATTTCTGTTTTGTTTTAGTCAATTCTTACACATGTTGCCCTCCCCACCCCACGCCTCTACCCCATCCCCACTCAAACTCGATTTTTTTTTTTCATAATATTTGTGTGTTGTTTTGGTGAATAATTACATAGCTTCTTACACATATATGTTGCCCTCACCACCCCCACTCCCCCCACCATCCACCCCCGCCTCTCTCCCACCCCCACCCCGCACCCCACTCAAAACTCGATTTTTTATTATTTTTTTTACATATTTCTGTGTAGTTTAGGTCAATTCTTACACATAGTTATGTTGTGCTCCCAACCCCACCCCACATTGTTGTAGCCTTGTTTTCTGATGGTATATACTAGCTATAAATTTATTATTCTCCGAAAAATCGAATAGTCGAGCTGCGCTGTTCTCCGACAGCTCTTGTTTGTTATGTTCCTAATAACAGAATTTGTTCAAACTTCCTAGGCACTTATTTGAACATATATTTAGACAATATATTCAATTAAATTTATAGGTCACCATGCATATTGAGATTTAATATTGGTTTTTGGAACCGTACCATTATGCTTAAATTTTTTAATTTTGTTGAAATTTTTACAAAATACTATATTTTTCCTATTTTATGTATCTAATTATAGGCCTTTATTTAAATAAAGACAAAAAAAATAAAAAAAAAAATAAAAAAAATTTAAAAAATAAAAATAAAAAAAAGACAAAAAAAGACAAAAAATAAAACTAGACATCAAAAGCAACATTCCAGTAAATTTTTAGGAAAATCCATTCAATAGTTTTAGAAGCGAAGTCGCCCAAATAAGCTGCGCATGGAAAACTACAGCAAATGCCTCTAAGTATGTTTTAATACAACCTATATTGAAATACATAAAAAAAAGTAACCTAAGGCCAAACAAAATGAATACTCTGTTTCCGCTAACCCGACCGACCCTATTTTTTTCCGCCGACCCTACAGTTTTTTCACCGTTTTTGTAATAAAAAATATGTTCGATCGTTTTTGCTCTTTTCTATTCCTTTCCGCATAATATAAATCTTTCCGGTAATTAATCGTCCCGATACTTGAAACGCATGTCAATAAAGCGTCTACCGATGCAGGTGTCCTTACGGTGACAATGTTTTTTGGAAAAATTCGTTGTCAGATCTGTTGAGTTTGTCCCTAATTTTAACGACATGGCAATAAGTTTACTGCTGGTTACGTTTGACAAATGCAGATATGTTCCTGGATTGAAAAAACTGTACCCAGTTAAGAATTCAAGCAGAATAATTGACATTTTTCGGAATATCAAGGTGTGCAACCCAGCGAAAATTTCGAGAAATCTGGCCCTACTTTCACTGTTTCTGGTTCCACTCATGCAGACACCTCACTCGACACAAATTTAATGCCTTAATAGACGGGGAATTGAAAATGAGATATAAAACTGTGTTGCCTATTTGTCAGCCATGCAAGAATTCAGGCAAAATTCCTATCACACAGCGTCCATTTGGCAAAACTGTTAACAAGAAAAGTCATTAAATTTAGTCAGACAAACCA